>NAJN01000417.1:0-23446 GCA_005059845.1 Cryomyces minteri
TGTGCACAACGTGTAATGAGACATTGGCTAACACTCAATCGCACAGACGGCAATGGCCAGAATCTCGCCGTCTCCAACACCGTCCAAAACGTGCACACCTACACCCTCGACTGGCAGCCGGACTACATAACCTGGTCGATCGACGGGCGAGTAGTGCGGACGAAGAACCGCAACGAGACCTGGAACGCGACGGCGCAACAATACCACTTCCCGCAAACGCCCGCGCGCATCATGCTGTCGCTCTGGCCCGCCGGTCTGCCGACCAACGGGCAAGGTACCATCGACTGGGCGGGCGGCCTGGTCGACTGGAACAGTCCGTACATGCAGAACGGCTACTTCTACGCCATGGTGAAGGACGTCAACGTGCAGTGTTACGACCCCCCCACCGGGTACAACAACAGCGGCAGCAAGAGCTACGTGTACAACTCGCGCGCCGGTACGAACGACACAATCGCCGTCACGAACCAGAACACCATCCTCGCCTCCTTCCAGGCCACGGGCGAGGACCCGAGCAAAAACCCGAACGCGCAGTCGTCGTCGGCCGCGGCGTCGTCACCGTCGGCAGGCGCGAGCAAGTCGTCCAGCGCCGCGGCCAGTGCGTCGACCTCCGCCGCCCCCGAGACCGTTCCTGGTGTGTCAGGCGCCGGCAGCAGAGGCGAGGACACGTCGGGCGTGCAGAGCGGCGGCAGCGGCAGCGCGAACGCGGCGGCTAGCGGTGCCAGCTCGGCTGGTGGCAGCGCCGCGACGGGCTCGTCCAGTAGTGGCAGTGGGAGCAGCGGGTCCGGCTTCTCGCAGGGCACGACGCCCAGCAAGAGCGATGCGCAGAGAATGCGCTTTGTGCAGGGTGGGAGTGTGGCGGCGGTCGTGCTCGCGCTGGGAGCTGGTCTGTCTCCGTAGGATGGCAGTGGAGTGTAGTGATATTGAACTGAGATGCTATGAGGGGTTTGCATTGAGAGGGTAATGCGTCGCTCTGTCTTGAGTTCCAGTGTTTGGATTCCTGGGTTTCTGGATTTCTGGATTTCGGAAGGGACAGACTAGCCGGCTGACATTCGTCGTTTTATCGTCTCGCGTGCATCTGGGTGTGCGGGTCGAATTTGGAGAAACGGAAGGAGGGGGGGGAGGCTTGAAAGGGGTTTCGCATACAGTGTAATGAGTATCGAGCAACCGCGTATCGAACCATCGACGTATTGCAGCAACGCATCTTTGAGACGGGACCCAAACCGTATGCCTGTACAGGGGGTTAAACAGGTGCAGCACGATCTTAGTGCACAAGCGAAACCAACAAAACCAGTCGCAGCGGCCCCACACAGCGCGTTGCTCGAGAGCCCAGCGGACAGCCGAACATGCGAACCGTGCGAGGAAAGTGTCTTGCCCCCCCCCCCCGGCCCCCCCCGGGAGAGAACAGCCCTACGCCTTGATCGTCTCGTACGCGCTCTTCCGCCTGATCTCCGGGCCCCACTTATACAGCACCCACGGGATGGGCAGCATGGCGAGGGAGACGAAGCCCAGCAGCGACGTCGCCCACGCGATGCCGAGGCGGCGGTACACTGTGGGTGCGAGCGAGTCAGCTGGGGACCGGTAGAAGGGAGGCGGGAGGAGGGGGTTGAGAGTTGGGTGTGATGTGGGTATGGAGAGGGCGGGGCCATTGTGGGGGGGGAGGCTTTACTCTGCACGGTGAAGAGCGGGAATGCGGCACCGAGGGTGTAGCGAGCGATGCCGTTGGCGGCCATGGCGGAGGCGCCGTTGAGCGGGCCGTACGTGTCGACGAGGTAGAGCGCGGCGGAGATCTGGTTGCAACGGCATCAGCACCGTCCTCTTCTTGCATCGACGTCGGCTGCGCCACCAGCTGCCAGCAAGCGTCGCCGGGGACTCACAAAAACACACAGGTTCCCCCACGCAAACGGCACCGCCGCGACAACGGGGACTGCCCAGTGCACGCCCGGCCGCGCCGTCCACGCGAACCAGAACAGGCCGATCGGAATGCCGACGCTGCCGACCATGGCGCTGTACAAGCGGTGCTCGGGCGCGACGATCGACAGGCCCTGCGCCATCTTCTGCCGGTAGACGGGCTGGTAAAGCGCGCGATCGAGGAGAATGGCCGTGGGCACGGCGATGCAGATACCGGTGCCGATGGCGAGGAAGGTCAGGCCGGTCTGGGAGCTGTCGAAGCTGTAGACGCCGCCGAAGACGAGGGGGAAGGCGGCGAAGAAGGCGAAGACGACGGCGAAGGCGAAGGCCGTGTAGAGCGACAGGAAGCCGACGATCGGCTCGGCGAAGAGCATGTGCACCGGACGAAACAGCGTCACGGTGACGAGGAACTTGACCTTTCCGAAGCCTTCGGGCCCGTTATAGGGCGGTGGCGGAATGCCGAGTCTTCTTGCGCGCCGCTGCAGTATCACCTTTTTGTAGGTCTCGTGCGTACCGAGAGACACCAGGTAGGCGGCCACCGCGATGAAGAGCGTGCACCACATGGTCCACTGCCAGCCCTTGTGCTGGGCTGCGAAACCACCAATGACGGGTCTGCATGTTGTTAGTAAGGACATCTGCAGTCTTGCATCACCTGCGAACTCACCCTAGCGTAGGTCCGGCAAACGGAGCCAGCAAGAACAGACTCGTAGCCACGGCTCTCAGATGCGGCGGGAAGAGATCTGCATTCGTGCCCGCACCGACCGCCAGGACAGGGGCGCCAGTGAGTCCAGCGAACAGCCGGCAGACCAGGAGCGAAGCGAAGTTCTGCGAGTAGCCTGCACCAAGAGTGAAGAGCATGAACATCGGCAGACTCGTCTTGTAGACGATCGAACGCCCATGGGTCTCGCTGATGGGCGCTGCTAGGGCTGGTCCGAAGCCCAGACCGAGGACATAGAGAGAGAGGCCGAGTAGCGCTGCGGTCTGGGAGACGCCGAAGCGCTTCATGATCTCGGGGACTGCGGGCGTGTATATGGAGGATGCAACTGTTCTGTTATCGGTGAAATGGATTAGCAGTGCTTGTCGATTGTTCACTGCAGCCATTGGCTGTGACACGCTAGCGAAACTGGCAAACTTACACGGTAAAGCCAAACAGAGCTGGAGGGACGGTGTGATAGGATCTCTTGAGCAGGCTCCAGTTATGAGGGTTTTCGGGATCCCTAGGTCCAGACCAGTCCTGCGCGGTGATGACACGTTTGACTGGGTTGCGATCCGCAAAATCTCGTTCTAATGGCATTTCTGAGCCTTGCTCAATGTCTTTCTCGTGTCCTCGATGCACCTCGGCTGGCTCAAGGACGCTGGCCTCGAGCTCCTTGTCTTCGGAGTCAATTGCAAAGGCGGTATCATCGGAGGCTTCATCACCGCTTGAATTTGGCAGTACCGCTCGTGGCATGGAGGACATGTCGAACAGAGTACCGACCGCTTGATGATAAATCGTTTTATGGATGGTAAAAAGCACAGCGTATATGCACAATTATATGAGAGAGTCACTCATGTGTGATATAAGTAAACTTCATGAAGATGGCGAGCCATGTCGCTTTCCGGCATAAGCGGGAGTCGTTCTACGGACGTAAAACGTTCAAGACCATGGTAGATGATGTGATTGATAAGAAACCCATTGCGCCTTTGCAAGTACACATAAACAGTACGAGAGAAGCTAACTCGGCCTAACAAACACTTCGCGTGGAACTTTGTTGGTGTTTACTCATACACGGTACATATCATCTTGTGGGCGGAGAAATGAGCACGGAAGGGTGTGGGATTACTGAACATGGCCGAGCAGCACAACACGCACGAAACTCGGCCTGCGCCGTGGGCTTAGTTGAGAACAATAAAATGGCATTCTTGTCATCTCACCTCACTCTCCGATTCTCTCTATGACTGAAGCGATCGGCCATTCCGCACGCGTAGACGACGAGCCCGAAGCACGGCGCTTGCTCAACAGCGACACGTCCTCGTGGGTTGTGCAATGATGAGAATATCCTCAAACATCCAGAGTGAGAAGGTCGTCTGGGCTGAGGTGCGTCAAGGTATGGACGACATGGTAAGAGTTTGAGGCTCTGTTGAACGAGGATGCTTAGTCATGCATGGGATTTCGAATCGTCGTCACACTCGTCATCGCACCTGCTTCGCTTTCGCTCCGACTCCAAGTTCCGTCTCAACGCTTTACTAGCACTCAGCGTCTCTAGAGTTTCTATCTCGCCTACAACTCTCTTGTTTGCCGATATCTCAATCTGCCGACTACTTTTTATCCGCTTCTCATCCGCCTCTCAAATCGTCTCCACCTCGTTCGCCTCTCAATCTACAAGATCTCTCATAATGGATTGTCTACCCATTCCTTTCGTATGCTTTCAATGTGGCACGTATGTCGCCTCGAATCGATAAGCCTGGCACTCTGGGAAGCAACTGACAGACCAAAGTGACCAAAACCCGTGCCACTGCAAAGTTGTCGGTCCCACACTTGGCTTCGCTGTAGCGATCGTCGCGGCGGTCGTGTGCTGGCCTGCGTCCCTACTCTGCGGATGTTGCGCGACAGAAACGGGCAAGAAGTATGTCTACATCCCATGATGACACCAGATGCTTTTGTTGGGGAAGGAGCCAGATGCTGATGTTGGTGTAGGATGCTTGGAGCTCCTGCAGACTCAAGTGCTGCCGTCAGCAATGCGATACCTTTCTGATACCGGCTTGATGAAACTTTTCAGTGCGAAAGGCAACGATCGGGAGTTCGGTAAGCTGCGCCGGTGCACACAGACTCTACCACGGACTGCAGTTAAGACCGACTCCTTGTACGAATGATGATCGGAGGGACTCTGGTTCTGGAAAGGGAGAGTCTCGAGAACGAGGCTTGGTTTTATGGTGCTAGCAATTGGGGAACCGTAGGTTAGAAGGATGGCGCATCGGTTCTCCAGTACGTTGTCTAATAGACTCATGTCTCTTCGTAATGCCCTCGATTCCGCATACGAGCATGGGCCAGACGTCTCGCGCTGCCGAAACACAACCCGGGCGGTGATTTTAGTAAGGACATCTGAGGAATTTTGGGGAGTGCTATCAAGTCTCGGACTGGGACATGAGAACGTATGGACAGCCCGATAGGAGTGCGTGGCTAACGTGTCAGCAACACCTTCTGGCTCAGTGAGCGTGAGGTACGATAATATTGAGGCTCCATGTAGATCACGACTACGGGTCGCTAGTCGTGGCAGTCGAGAGACTCTAGAGCTGCTGCATTTATTACGGGCTATCGCCTAGGATCTATAAGCTATCTCGTGTGGCAGTTGTACTCGTATGTCTTTGAAGACAACTAGTAGTAGAAGCAGTGGTGATAGGCACGTAGGATTTGTACTGCTTCTACCACTATACAAGCTATCAATGTGATGTTATTCAAGGCTCGTGGCGGAAGTACCTCGACTGCCACAGCCAATGCCCTGTAGTCGAGTAGGGGCTCTGTGTCCGAGGTTTTCCCGAACGGATATCCGCTCGGGGCCGTTAGATTCTGGACCTCAGTACACCTTGCTGACGGGACAACCTTTCTGACAACTCTGCAGTTGGTAATGAGTTCGATCAGTGTCAGAGCAGCAACTGGTATCAATATCACGTCTGAAGACGTAGGTGGGCTGAGCTGGTTTCTTCGATTGTTCATTCCAGCTCATTCTCGCCAGTTTGTCGAAGAAACTCATCGAGCGTTCATCCTGAATGTGCCCCTCAGCTTCTCACCGCTCGACTTGTAGACACCCCCATCCTCTATGGCCGCCCTCGAATGCCGTGTTGGAGGGCTCTGTAGACACACATTGCTGGTGCGCGAGGGAAGAGGCTTGTTTGTATGGGAGTCTGGACGCGGGAGGAGCTGTCAACGGTGTCATGGTCAAGGCGCGATGGCTCGGAAGGACTGAACGGCTGGCTCGTTACGGGCTGATACCATGATTAGTCCCTCTTGACACTTCCATTTTGAGAGCCGTTGGAGAATACCGACAGACTGCCCTTAGGCCCAAACATCATGGTGTATCTCTTGTTTACCACTTTTGATACATAGGGGACGGGAGTGATCATTTGGTAAGCAGTCGACTTTCGTGAATGACGAGTTCAGCCTGTGCCAGGACTTCCGATGTACAGGCGACCTTCACTTAGTTTCGTAGTCTGCTCCATCTCCGAGAGAATCGAGTTGATCAACATAAGCTCGACTCTGTGTCCTGTTGGGGCCCTTCCTCTATTTTAGGCTCTTATCTCGTAAGAGGGTGAAGTCCCACCTAGGAGTCTCTTACGTCCTTGGCACTCCGAGATTTCGTGCACCTCAACGACGGGATGTTTGAGTAATAGCCCTCTTGATCAAGTTGAGGCCCGCCGGAGTAAGACTCTACATCGTATTCGAGGTACTGTACAGAGTCAAGTGAGCCTCAAGCACTCTGATGATGTACATGATCGCCAACAACCTGCAATGAACCATATACTAGACAAAGTCAACAGGAGAAATACCACGTGAACGGATCAGTTGCATGAAACCCGTCACAACAGAAGAAAGAGACATACCGCAGTCGAACCTGCCGCGGCAGAAGTGACAGGAGAGGGCAGGCTGTGGACTACTCCAAGCTCTTGTGGCCTGGCCTTCTTCCAACAACAAAAAGTGTTTGTAGAACGGGTTAGCCACACGGAGTCCGGCGTGGTAGACTGAGATCCTGATGACACTGGTAGCCAGATGAATGTCAAACTGGGAGGTGGAGTTTGTATTGAGTTGTAGAGAAAGATGTCCTGGCAGAACGGGTGGCTAGCAGGTCTCTCGCATGGATCGAAACGTAGAGCGTGACTTCGTCCGCGTATCGCGAAGTGAGAACGGGAGGTCTAAGCTCAATTCCGACATCTCTCTCTCTCTTTCGTTCCGCTCTCGCTAGTCTTCCTCATGGCAATAGCTTATTAGTGGACAAGTGGAAGCTTTCATTCTGTTCGTTTGTTTCATTGTCTTTGCTAGGGCATTGACTGCCTTGTGGTTTCACCCCTCAGTCCTCACTAGAAATGAAGCAACGTTGAAGTCACGGAGTTTTGTGCGCTGCAGAAACTTCTTCGTACCAGACACTGACCGAACAAGAGGTCACCTATCTTTCACTAGAAGAGACAGATTGCCTTCTCATTGCGCGAAAAACACTAACAGGTGAGCAAGATTTGCCAATCACCACCCAAACGATCTCACATCGCCCAGAATCTCAGACATTCCCGCCTCACCACCAGATGCTTCTGGAACAACAACAAAGATCTCCACCGCGAACATGCGAGTCTTTGGTAAGCCTTCGTCCCAGTCATTCAACCTGTTTCATGCTGATTGTTGCAGACAATTGGGAGTATTTGGATCGGCGCGTAGTGCCGTCCTCCAACCACCAAGGTAAGTCAACAGACGCGCAACACCCTTGTCAAACTGGCCTTTGTGGCGCACAGGATCAGTGGAATCAAGACTCTGCGCCGACTGCGGGCCACTGCTTAGAGCAGTCGAGACACTTCCGCGATGAACACCTACGATAGCTATTGGTAGCAGTAGTGCGAGTTCTATTCGCCTGTCACTGCTGCTTCTACTACCAGTCACCGCTCAAGTCATACGAGGAAAACTGCCACATGAGCTTGCTCAAGGATCTTAGGAGGTAGTCCGTGATTGCAGCTCTGGAGTCTCTCGACTGCCACGATCAGTGGCTTGTAGTTTTCCGTGGCACTTCATCAATCCATACCCTTTGAAACTCCTTTCTTTGTCAAGCAATCTCCAAGCGGCACGCGAACTTTCGTGTCACTGCTAACAAAACTGCAGCATCAGCAACCCCTTGCACGTCGCCTCTTCTACTGTCTATGTCCTTCACTTTCCCGGGTTGTCTTCAATCAATCCCCTCGATCTCGCATCAGAGATTGGATCGGCGCATTCCAGATCTACCACGAAATCAACTACAACGTAGAGACAGCATTGTCAGGCACTTTGCTCCACCCATGTCAGGCCCTAGTACCTCTGAGAGACTCGTTGGCGATCGTTCCGATAACAACATGCTGCACGCGTCGCAAGACCTGCGCGCGAGCGCAATTGCACACTTAGAAGACTATTTTCCTGGGGAAAATGACGAGGATGTGTGGCAAGATGGGCTGGATGAGATCGTCGGCTTTTTCCCTAGCCCGCCGCCTTGCACAGCGTTGATTCTATCTGCTCAACGTGAGGGTCCTGAGGGGTTCGAAAAGAGGGACGCGCCGGTTGCGAAGAAGAAGCTTCTGCAAGACCCACAGAAGACTACTTTGTACAACATTGAGAAAAGCCATGTCGCGAACGATCCATCCACCAAGAAGAGTCAAGATTTCAAGCGAATTCCGCAAGAGCTCAGAAAGCAGGACGCTGTACCTGCAATATTGCAAGGGGATTCTGCCAATGGCACTTCTGTGGAAGAATTTGATGAGGAAGTAAAGACGGAGGCTTCGGTTGGGATAACCATCCTCATCAGGGAGCAAGATCAACAGAAGTCCACGCAGACCCTGCTGCGTACCGATCTTGCAGATCGCACGTCCAGCGAGTTTCGACCCGATATTGATCAGAGTCTGCAAGATCTTCGTGAGATGAGAGCACTGATGGCAGCGCAAGAAATCTGTGAATCTAGCACAACCACTGAGAGCGAAGTCGCTCCAGGGGTCACACAACACGAGCAATCACACCACGGTTCACTCGTCTCCAATGAACTTTCTCCTCTGGTTGATTCTTACGATGCTGGGTACGCAGGTCCAGGTCCAACTCCGACCGACCCGAAAACTCCGACGCAGAGTGTCGATGTACCATATACCTACGACGCCATTTACAGCCGGGCACGACTTCCTCTTGTTCCGACTTCCGACGACGAGTTGTCTACAGAATTGTTCGACTTTCTGTCGCAGGAGAACGACGGTCTTGACTTGGGAGATTACGATGCAACCGCGTTGGCTTCTTACTCCCCACCTCATGACGGCGATGAAGAGCTTATTCAAACCGCACTCAGCTCTGGCCGAAAGCACTCACACCTACACCGTAGTTTTGAGCCCGACTCTGCGTATAACTCTACCTCGCTCGCAGCCTCAAGCTCTGTGTTCGATCCGCAAGCAGCGTCTTCGTTTGCAAAGCGCTTCCGATTGCAAGAGAAGTTGCACAGTGACTCAACCGCTCCAAATTTGGACGATCTAGGTTTTGAGCTATTCAGCCACGGCAACTCTGAAGATCAAGACGCTAGATCTAAAGCTGACGCAGAGTCCGATGCTGGCTATGTGCATGGCGATACTCCCGAATACATCAGTTCTTTCGCTCATCGTGAAGGCACCCCTACTCCTGGTACGACCAACATTATGGGGCACACCAACATGAATATGCGCGCGGCCATCTCGACTACAAGGAATGGAAACATGCAACAAGATGAGCAAGGCCGTTCGGCCAAGTCTCCTCTCCTTCAACGCCAACGGGTGAAGCTGTTGAATCCACTGGAATACATACCTAGTTCAGGATCTCTCCAAGGCTCTTTTACAAAGGCCGCTATATCAGATTCGATTCATGACATAGCCAAGATACCACTTCCAGCGGCTCACTACCGTCTCTTGCCGTCGCCAATGCGTGAAGATCACACGACGCCTTCCGCCACTTTACCCTCGCAACAATCACGGTCTGATGAGGCTACGCCTGTTAAGCCGTCGAAGAGTGAAGCAACAGCAGAGAACGTCTCTGGCCTTACGTCACGGTTGCCTACTGCTGTTTACACTGGAAAGAGAAAGGAAAGAGAAAAGGACGACCCACTATTCACAAACTACCCTTTCAATTCCCCTCCAGACTTCCGGACAAGTTACCAAGCCTACTATTCACCAAACCACCTACCAAAGACGCCGACGAAGAAGCCAATCAGAGTGACACCTGCTGACTCGCAATCTGAACCCCTGCACAAGAAAAGTATCATCGATGGCTCAACCACTAATGGACGTAGAGAAGAAATGCGATCATTCGACACAATGGTGCGTTCAGCATCACCGACCAAGTCTGAATTATCAGAAAGTCCGCCATCGAATCTGCAAGACGTGTCGGAGCCTGCGTCAGAAACCATAGAGGACGAGAAGACGGACAGCAGGGCCAGTACGCCCGACTTCATGGGACCACCCCATAAGAAGCGGCGTACTGTTGCCCAGAAGCGGCCAAGACACCGAAGCAACGTGGCGGAAAGCAACATCTCAGTCGAAATCGAAGTCCGCCAAACCGCGAACCAGGGAGGAACTGGTGAAGACGTCGAGGACAGCTCTGCAAACGTGTCGAAAGAGGTCGACAACGCTATTGCAACAACGATTAAGTCGAAGGCAGCCACGGCGCGCAAAGGCTCCGTCAAAGCTCTTGCGTCAATCGACAGTGCCGCCGAAGATGGTGCTAAGATGGTCCTCAACACTACTCCTGTGACCAAAGTCAAGCCGAAGGCGGTTGCAACACGCAAACGCGAAGCCCTGTCCAAGCCCACTGCACGCACTCTAGACGCGGATGAGGATAGCACTGATGAGTGCTCCGAAGACGAGCACGACACTAATGTCGACGTCACACCTTCCGCAGCATCAATCGGGCCCAAAGCATCCGCTGCCAAGTGTCAGTCGACCAAGCCCGCAGCCGCATACAAAGCCCCGGTAGCGCCAAAGGCCCAGCCCGCGCTCAAATCCAAAGCCGACCCGAAACCCAAAGTCAATTCCAGGAGAGACTCTCTTGTCTCAACCGCGCCAGACGTCGACGCAGTCCCCGCAATCCTCAAACCTGTCAAAAACGCTGGCGTCAACAAGTCTGCTGCTAAGAAGGCTACAGCAGGGACCGCCTCAATAGCTAAGAGTGTGAAGACAGCGGCAGTGGTAGAGAACGCGCTGGCAGCTGAAGCCGCAGAGACGCAAGGAGATGGGCAGGATAAAGCACGGACACAAGCACGGCAGAATGCGAAGGTCGTGAGCCAGACAAAGCAGACAAGATCAACCACCGGCGCAACGAAGTCCACCAAGTCCACCACCATCAGCACTACCTCTGCCCTCACTCCTGCTCCCACAACAGCGACTAAGAGAACACCGGCATCAAGAGCGACCGCGAAGACCACACCCGCCACGCCTGCGCTCGCACCCGCAGCATCGCTCCCGACGACGAACAAGCACGGCCAGCCCATCTCCGCGACGCAGCTGAAAGCGAACGCGACCAAAGCCGCGAAGAAGAAGGCTCGGGAGGAGGAAGAAGAAAAAGCAGCAGCAACAGCGGCGGACAAGGTGACCAAAGCAGCGACGACGAAGGTGAATGCGATGGCAAATGCGAAGAAGAGGAAGGCCCGGCAGGAGGAGGACGATGGGGAAGCCACCCCGACGGCCAAGAAGCCGAAGAGAAAGGCCAGCGGGAGGCAAGTGGAGGTGGAGTTAGCAAGGAATAACGGAAAAGAGGAGAGGAAAGGAAGAGAAGCGAGGATCATCTCTGCCACGCAGCAGAAAGCCAACGCTACCAGAGCTGCGAACAAGAAGGCAAGAGAGGAGGCGGTGGCTGCTGCAAGAGAGTTGGAGGAGGAGGAGGAGGAGGAGGGGGAGGGGGAGGCGTAGGTGGTAGCGTAGGAGGGGTGGAACTAGGGGAAGGACGGAAGAGGATTGAAAGGAGAACTACAGAGGGAGAAGAAGGGGAAGGGAGAAATGCGATATCATGCAGGGAGAATGCGGAACGGCAGATCTGGGCGTCTCTTTGCGTAGCGTGGTCCTGGAAAGCCCAGGGACAAATCGACATCCACACTCGCTTCGCGTCTCGTCTCTTTGAATACCAATCCAACAAACAGCGCACGGTGGCCCGCTGTGCAATCGCCGGCCAGTCCACCCAAAACCCAGAGCACGAACGCGCAATGGCATCACGCGCACCGTCACGTTGCACCAGAGACGGTGATGGCAGCCGGCGGAACGGCAGGCGGATGACTTCAGGAACGGGGCTGGTGTGGACCACCGTTTGCACCCTTGTTTGAACGTCCAACGTTCTGCGCGTGTCGGCTCGTCACTGCCGGACCTAGATGCAGCAAAGTCCCGCTGTGGTGGGGACGAAGAGAGGGAGATTGTGGTGAGGGAAGGAGACGAGAGTGAACCAATGCAGAGACAAGAGCTTTTTGCTGTTGGTGTGTGGCAGATACTATGAAGCTTGTTGTGCCGTTATGCATGTCCTTCGTAGATGCAGATGTCCAGATCCGGGTGCCCGGCCGAGTGCCCAAACGCCCCGCTATAAGATGAGATAATGATGAGAGGCTAACGAAGACACTATGATTCCAGACAAGGAAGACTCGTTTGCCCACCATCCATGATTCCTTCGCTTTTCTTCCGTTCCCAGCCTCTATCCTCTTTGCTTCTATGCCCTTACTTCCGCGCAATCATGATGGGCAGACTATCGAACACGACCTCGTTGTGCTCGTAGTGGTTCACGAACCCGCCCTGCAGCACGCGCCGCAGCGCCTTCAGCCGGTGCAGCTTCCACCAGCGATCGATACGCATCTCGCCCGCCTTGTGGATACGCACCGTCATGCGGGAGCCATACCGTTTACCGGTCTCCTGGTTGACGGCGTTCTGATAGCGCGGGCCGCGCGTCGGGTTCGCGACGCTGTTCAGAATGTCCGCGAAGTTGGTGTGCAGGGATTTCTTGTCCTTTTTGGAGAGGCGGCGGGTTGAAAGGTTGGCGAGCGATTCGAGCGTGTGCTTGAGTTGGTCTTCGCGACGGTAGACCGTGTACCGCTTTACCATAACGGGGGCGTTCGGATCACTCGCGGAGGAGGCGTCGGAGTCCGAGTCGGAGTCGTTGGGCGGCGCGTCTTCGTCGTCTTCGAGCTCGGTGTGGGATTTCTCGTAGAGGAGGGCGATGTTCTCGCCGGACGCGATCTGCACCGACGGGTCGGACGACTCGAGTTGCTCGACGAAGGCGTCCATGGCCGGCTCGGTGCTGTCTTCCATGTCTTCGAGCTGCGTGGCAAGGAAGCCCCATTCCTCGAGCGCGGCGGTCACGACTTCGCCGTTATCGGCTGCGTCGACGGAGTTGCCGTCCGACTCGATGATCTCGAGGAGGTAATCCATCACGTCCTGCGTCTCCTCTTCCGACGCGCCGCCATAGAAGGTCGCTGTTCCAAGGGTGTGGATTGCGGCGATCTTGGCGAGGGTCGATTCGGAGTCAGATATCGTTTGCTTGAGGGACTGGTAGACGGCATCGTAGATGGTATCCGAAGGGTCGGTGATGAGTGTGACCGCGAGGGCTATTTTTGGTTGTCAACATCAGTACGTGCAAGAGCGCATGCCTAGCAGACGAACCTTTCAAGGCCACGACTGTCTCCTTCTCACTAGCTCCACCCTTGACACTCTTCAGCAGTGCGGGTACCAGCTCGCCGAGCTTGCTGTGAATCTCTGGCTGAGCGAACTGTGCAGTGATGATGTGCGTGTACGCGCTCAAGCTCTCTTCACGCCCTTGCACGCTGCTTCTCTTGCGGTCTATTATCTGCTCCATCCGATCGCTCAGCTCCATCCTCCAGGCGTCCGGCGGAACGTCGGCGTCTTCGGACATGATCATGTCGTCTATCGAGTTCGTGCTACCACGATGCGTAAGTCGTAGGTTCTCAAAGACGTACAAGCATCGGCTGTCACCAGCAACAGGGCGTGTGTGCTCCAGACGTCCGCAGCGGTCGAGCTTACCTCCATGCCGTGCCATCACTCAAGTTCCCTTCCTCATCGTCTGAAACGTTCCTACTCGGATTCCTCGACGCCGCACGTGAGTTTGGCGCCGAGTTTCCCCTCGAGCTGACAGCAGACGAGGGCTTCGACCGCGCCTTCCGTGACACCGTCTTTCCGCTCTCGAGAGCTTGTCTTCGTAGATCGTGCATTCTGTGTGCTACAGCCGGTGCTGCACTGCAGTCGGACGATACAAGAGGTTCCGTGTATACTACCGTGGCGCTACAGACGCTGATGAACTGGCGGTCTGTCGGTGAAGTGCGGGGAGACCTGTGTCGACTCTGCAGTCGCTCTGTCGCCTCCTGTGGGTTATTGTATGGGTACGTCTGAGTTGTAGGTCTCTGATAGCACGAGTGAAGGCCGACGTTCCATGAGGGTTCGCGTCGTCTTTTGTAAGTGTGAGAACAGGTGGAACAGAGTGCGGGCAAGGTGTTGATGGCTTCTGCCTGACGGTTGGATGAAGCGTTTCGCTCCGGCCGGGATCACAAGCTGTGGTCAGCACCAACTACGGATCACGTGATCGACGGTCGTGGCAGTCGAGAGACTCCAAAGTCGTGCTGACTTCGAAGCCACACTCCTAACTACTCGAACGGTCTCGGGAACGCAGAAGTGTGATCCAGCCGACTCAACCACGGAAGTCACGCGCATATTGTTCAGCTGCTGTCGCCGCCGATACCACAGGGACATTTCACGAGTGATTGTAGAATACATAATACACCGCAAGTCCTAACGACAAGCAAGAAACGCGAACACTTCAAATGGAACGACAGAAACAACACAAGAAAGAAGAAGGAGAAACCCCGTGGTAGCCCGTTGAGCGAAATGCACTAAAACGCCTAGTCACATCCCTCTCTTTGCGCCCGCGACCAAAGCAAGGAAGCGAGAAAATAGAATCAAGACACGCAAGAGTAGATACAAAGAGAGTGGTGTCTACCGCAAACGCCCCGAAGGAGTCTGTTCCTCTCCGGCCCCTGTTGTTATACGAAGGTTCATTGGCGCCGTGACATGGCAGAGAAGTTTGACAGAGGAACACCGCAAGAGCGCGGGAAGAGAGTACGATGACACATCGGCATGAAGCGAAGCCGGAGAAAAAGAACTGACTCAGTCGCTCAAAAACCCCACACCCCTCATCCTCCGTTTCTTCGGGATTTCTTCGTGGTGGCAGTTCCGCAAGTGTTCGGTCAGGTGGTCCTTCCTCGTAAAAGCCCTCCCGTTTGCCGCCGTGCGTTGACAGCGGTTCATGTAGCAGTCGAAGGTAGCCGCGGTGGCCTTGTTGTGTACGCACGCCAGGTGCCGTTCCAAATCGGCGACGCGGGCGAAGCAGGGGGATTTGCTAGGGCAGGATGGGACGGGGCACGGGTAGTTTGCTTTCGGCTTGCGGTTGCTGCTGTTTGCAGAGCTGCTGCTGGGGCTGGAGCTGAGCTGTATGTCTACATCTTCGCTCAGCGGTGACGGAGAGAATGCCGTTAGGTCGTAGCCTCCTGCTGTTAGCACCTCGTCCAGAAAATGGGACTGGGTGTGCAATGACTGGCGGGGCGGCGTGCTGGTAGAGCCGAGAACTGATGGGTCTGGCTGCTGAGGCTGGAGTTGAGCGGTGCCATATCGACTGTTGGTTTGATGGGCTGGAAACATCGGCTGCTGTTGGTGCTGTTGCTGCACGTGTTGACCTCCGTATTGGCCCTGAGCTGGATAGCCTAGCTGTGCCAGCTGCTGAGATTGGATGTAGGATTGGTAGGCTAGTGCGTCGTAGTTGCCCGCAGAGGTGTAGCCATGTGCCTGATCGTGAATGCTGTGCATGGCGCTGCTGTCCGATGACGAAGAGGAGTAGGTGGCAGACATGGGAAACCCATTGGCCTCTTCGATGCTCGAAGACCGAAAGTCCCACGAAGACAATTGATCCTCGTGAGTAGCATCCAACTGTGGGATGTTAGCATGTTACCCCTACGGAAATCCCGTGGGATAGCTCGCACCCGCGCATAGCTGAAGTCCGGGTAGCCGTCTGACATCGTGGTGGGTGGTGTTGTGGTTCTGCAGGTTGATGATTGACCAATTGGTAGTTAGTGCAGCGGAGTGTGGAGTCTGCAGGATTGTCTGAAGACGTGTCAGTTAGAGTGGGAACTATGCATTACTGCCCAAAGCCTTACCTATATAGGCTCGGAGAGCGAGTGATATACTGAGGCGGCTGTTTGTGTCTCCACAATTCGAAGACTTGCGGAGATCGAGGAGTCTATATCGTGTCGAGGCCCGAGCTATATAGATTCGCCTAGATTCGCCGTGAGAGACTCGTGATGCTGGAATCTCTCACCTCCCACTGTTGATTGTTGCCTTTCGAGATGAAGACAGTAGACTCATGATCGTGTTACATCGCCATCAGACGCTTCTAGATCGAGTAGGCGAGCCACACATGAATACTGTTTACTGAAGGCATCCTATTTCCAACTAGCTTAGCAGGGCTGTCCAATGCTATCCAGACCGGGAACACTCTGGTCGAAAGGAGAATCGCATGCAGTGGCGGCGCACATCAGCCAGTCTGTCACAAGGTCTTGGACAATGAGAAGGTATAGTGAAAAACCAATAGCGAGAATGCAACTTGGGGCTGGAGCAGTAGATTGGATGCGATATTCCCGCGTGGGTCTGTGTGTTGCCGAGCTTGAACTCGCTACCCTGGAGACTTCTCCTACGAAAAGCGATGGAGATGTTGAATGACTGGTAGAGACACGCCGTGCGAGCCGATCGGAGAAAAGGATATGCAGATATCGTTCGATCTTTCGAGTCGCCAGAGGCCAAGGCTTACTCCCGGATCTCATCCGCCGTTGACGAGGTAGTCAGCCCTGTTTCAGGGTGGACGTCGTCAAGATAAGCTACTCAGCAACGTTGCACCTGTACCACGAGGACATGAGGGATATCCACCGGCGCCGCTGACACGCACAACTAAGGAACGAAGGATTCATAGGAGTGTCGATGTCAGATATGTCGGAAGCATTCTCGGGTGGAAAGAACAAGGCATCTACCATAGATGTTATGCTAGCAAGCTGTGGAAACGGCGGTGGCCGACGTGCGGAATGACGATATACTTGAGGGCCGGTGACAGGAAAGGGCGCGCCAAGGCGGTAACGGGTGACGAAAGCTTGAACAACCCTCGGTGGCAGATGCCAATACACGATCTCGTCCCGTTGATCAAAGCCCAAGGCGTACCACAAGGATGAGGGTCTGGTCACGCATCCGGTAAAGCGCATTTGCATTCATGCATGGTTGCCTTGTTTGCCTGAAGTCAAAATGTATCCGGCTCTCTTCCGACGCCTCTGGACCTCAGATACCGAGGCGAAAGTAAGGCGAGCGTAAGACTGTGTGGATAGTAGCATCGCAGAGGTCCTTCTTCCGCTTTTCGGGTTCTGGAAGCTTGCCTTGCTGGACGAAGAGCCTTGAAAGCGCACCGAGATCGGAGCGAGGGTTGCGAAGAATCGCGAAGCACTGCTTCTAAAGGTTGCTCGCTGTTCAGGTCGTGGTCTTCTCCTTGAAAATTCATCTCGTGCCCAAGATGTGCAATATTATCGCTGAGTCTTGGCAGTCGAGATGACCTCTATGCGCCACTACTGGTGATATCTCCAAGAGGTCTCTCGGTAGTACCTCCACTGGCGGTACTCGTTCACTGTAACGAAATGGTGGCTGGGTTAACAAAAGACCAGAGGAGACAAGCAAACGAAACAGGTTCTAACATCTGTCGCTGTATAAAAGAACTACTGAAGGACATGGATAGTATGAACGGTTCCTCTTTCTCAATCGAGTGCTGCAAAAGGGCACAGAACGACGTATATGGTTTGAGACGATGGTGGAGTCAGGCAGTGAACAAAAGTATCAGGGAGTCGCAGTTTCCGTCTCTTAAGCAGCGGTGGAGACAGACTGTCAGACCGTGTACTACACCAGGATGTCACAATAGTAGTCAGTGCATACCCGGTCCAGTACCCAACCTACAGATTCAGAAGAAGTGAGCGACCAAGCACAAGCAGCAGCCAGTACGAGCCACTTTAGATAGCTTGCGGTCAAGAAGGTCACGAAGTACTGCAGTGTTCAGGCGGCAAACGTCCGAAGACACTTGATGTCTACCTGAAAGATCTCTCACTCATTCAGTATCTACGACGCGCGCGTTGCAAGAGAGCGCCTCTCATAGGTCGTCCTCGAGGAACTTGTACGCAAACTTGAAGTCTGCTTTCCGGCGGTTCATCCTAGCACATGATTAGTCAGCAAACATGCGCTACAGATCATGTTGTCCAAAGCGGTCTCGATCTCTCTCGACGGATGGAAGACGTACCATGTGCTCTCATAATCGAAAAACCGATACGTGCCCTGCTCGAACTCCTCTGTGATGGTTTTTGGCTCCTCGTGCCGCTGGAACCACGTCTGGTACTGCTTATGGAAGCGCCAGCTCTGCTGCTTCAGCGCTTTGGCGGCCAGATACTGCTGGTAGGTGCCTTGGCGGTAGTAGAAGGCGTAAAAGAGGGTGTCAGTGTCGATGCGGTTGTACAGGCGGCTGTCGTCAAAGATCATAAGCGGCTCTTTGGGGTAGTGCGGGGGTAGGAAGGCGTAGGGGGTTTGCGGCTTGTAGTGGTATGGCTTCGATGCATCGACGGAGTCGGGGAGGGATGCGGCACCGGCTGCGAGCATCGCCTCGTCGGCGGGTCGTAGGGCGGACTGCACGTGGGTTTTTGTTGCTTCAAAGGATTCGAGAAGATCTTGCAAGCTTGAGGGTAGGTGGTATATCGGCTCGGGCTCTTCTCCCTCATCTGGAAGAGCGTTGTTGTTAGTCGATGCGATCCCCGAGTCTGGTGTGGATTCCCCTGGTGCCTCAGTGTGTTTACCTTGACCTCTGCTGGGCTCTGGCGCCGCTCTGCTATCCACCATTTGCGAAGTGTCCTCAGCCGGTGCTCGCTGGGGTTGTGAGGGCACTCTCTCGGCCTTCTCCGGTGCTGGTGTGGGCGGGTCACTACTTGCTACGGTACTTGCAGCTACTGCGCTTGAGTGACTGGGAGCAGGAGATCTCGTCGATGTCTGCGTACTGGACGCTGCATCGCTACTCCGGACCGCTGCGAGTGCTGCAGGTTGTTGCGCGGGTGTCTGTTGAACGCTGACGGGTAGTGATGGCACAACAGAAGGTGATGTCGTTGCGCTTGACTCTTGAGCTGACGTCGAAACTTGAGGTGCTGGTGGTGCATTTGTATTGGGGCTGACGCTTGAGGTTCCTGGTGGCTGTGGTAAAGGCATTATCCCAACACCGCTCTTGTCGCTCGCGGCAGCCGCTGCTGCAGCAGATGCATACTTGAGTGGTTGTCCTGAAGCTATTGTTGGAAGAGGGGCCGGCTTCATGTCTCGTGATGACGTGCCATTCACAGCGTTCGGTAGCGACGTATGTAGAGTTGCAAGAGCGGGCAAAGGTGATCTGAGCTGCGTTGAAGGCCTTCGGGGTGCGACAACCGGTGTCTCTGATACTGACGAGGCCTTCGGCTTGCTTGGCCCTATGCTTGGTGCTCGACTTTCGACGTCGGGCATGTCGTCCGCTACCGACTGTGCGTCTTGTGATGATACCCGGTCCACGTCGTTTGGCATGCCATACAGGTCCTCCTCTTCGTCCAGATTTAGGTCATCATATATGCTGTCATCCTCCATGAAGTCCACCTCTTGATTGTTCTCCACGTAGTACGTTATGCTCTCCTGGAGGTCTTTCACCTGGTCTGTGTCCACACCACCGTTCTCCAGTGACCGCAGAAGCAATTCCAGCTTCCCTTGGTGCCATTTATGTCGCTCCGTTGTGCGTTCTAGTTCCGCTATCCTGTCGGCCTTGCTTGTGTCCTTCTTGCCCTTCTTCACATTCACTTGCAGCGCTTCGGTCTCGGCTTCCACTGTCTCGATCTGTCGCTCCAGCTCTTCCACCATCCTTTGCAGGAACTCGCAGATCTCCAGTTTCTCCTTCTCTTTCGGATCCAGTTTTGCAGCTGCCGACAGACCCTCTTTCGAGTATGCCTTTGTCTTCATCTCCTTCTCAACGGCCTTGAACTTCTCCATTTCCTACAGGTAGGAGCATCATTAGCCTCGCCATTCCTTTCCAGAGTGGAGAACGTATGTCGCCGTACCGTCTCGATGAGCTTTCTATGGTCCAGAAGCGGCTTCTTATCCTTGATTTCGTTGCTGGCCGCCCATCCTTTGATCTGATCGCGGGATCGCTGTAGCTTCTTGATCTCCTTCTTGAGGGCATCTTCGAGCTTCTCCTTCTGCGCAGGATTCGTGGTTTGTTGGATCTTATCGTATAAGCTTTCGAAGATGGCCACGCCTCTGGACAACGTCAATTCGAGCTTCACCCGGGGGGGTTGGAGAGAACTTGCTCTGCCACTTTCTTGAAGCTATGCAAGCATTAGCGGAGTGCAGAAGCTTTAGAAAGGATAGGAGCCTCACCATTTATCTATCTCCTGCTGGAGCTTCCGCTGTGCCATCTCGATGTGCGCTCGGTGTTACCACGGGAAGGCCAGCCTGGCGCGGTCGGTGTTTGGATTAGGGTGTAGCTTGCAGACTCAGGGTCGATTGAGGTCGGTGCAGAGGCGGAGGAGTGAGAGTGGTCTAAGGTTGGTCGTCGCCGGCTCCGAAGGCTGGGTGGTGTTTGTTACTGGACGAGGAAAGTTGAGCTCAAGGTGAAGGTGGTCGCGATGCGGTTGTACGTGGAGTGCACGGCCTTGGCGGCGACTGCTGCCCTTCCATCCCACCTCTCACGCTCCACACGAGTAGAAGGCAGCTATTACATTGCACCCTCTGGCTCGGGCATTGTCACAACTCGTCGAACATGGCCCACTCACACACACGATGATCCAGCAAGCCCGACTCCATCGATACATAACATCACCCTCCAGCCACCACTTGTGGCTCAATCTCTTCCCCGCCATAGCCATCGTCCAAACGCACCGGATCGCGCCGGACGAAAGCGTGTCATGAAAGGTCGGCGCATCGCGTAGCATACCTCAACCTCTCTACATACTGACAAGGCGAAGCTGTAATCCAGCGCGTCAAATCCGCATCTGTCACCGTTGACGAGCAGCTTGTTTCCACCATCGGCAAAGGCCTCCTCGTCTTCGCAGCAGTTGGCAAAGATGATACCCAGAAGGAGGCCGAGAAAATGGCGGAGAAGATCCTGAAGGTCAAAATGTGGGATGATGACAAGGGCGGACGAGTACGCTGGCTCGGAGGTCTCCGAGGAATAGCTTCGCTGATATCATGACCGTAGTGGAGGTGGAATGTACAAGACATCTGCGGCGAGGTCCTATGTGGTAGGCGCCTCCAGATTGTAGTTGAGCGATCCTTGAAGCCGACATCTGACACCGGCACAGTATCCCAATTCACGCTTCTCGCCTCCACCGATAAGGGGAGCAAGCCCAGCTTCCACAGATCCGCCAACGGCGAGACGGCTAGGAAACTTTACGACGCATTCTACTCCAAGATTGAGAGTTTGTACACGCCCGACAAAGTAAAGAACGGCGTTTTCCAAGCAATGATGGACGCGGGATTGGTGAACGATGGACCGGTAGGTGTAGACTACAGCTGCGAGGACAGTGCGGTAAACGCTCAGAGCATTCTTCTGCGTTAACATGTTCGTCTTATTCTTGTGGCGCAGGGGCTGATACTGAGTGCCACTGATGCAGGTTACGATAGAAATCAACACTGATCCTCCGAAGATGGACAACCCTACTGGGTTTGAAGCGAATGGCGATGGAGGGACGCTGAAGACTAAAATTCACAAGACCTTTACGTTACCCGCCGAGCTGCTCGAGTAGGATGGTGCAGAAAAGAAGGAGTGGCGTTCGCACACTGGCGTGCCCCATCTGGCGTTCTCGATCTGCGGTTTGGGAGAACCATCTACCTGGATCTGGAAATATGTACGGCATACGTATGGCGTGTCTGACAGGATGATTGTACAAGGTAGAGCGAGCTGTTGTTGTTTGTTGTGTAGAGAGGAAAACACGATACCCAGAGTCTCGGTATGTCGGCTGTCACTCCTCAATTCATTCATCTGTCGGATCGCGCCTCTCGGATCGCGCTATCCATCCTTGTCAAGTCAATCTTCTTTCAAAGTCAAGGTTTCACCTTCAGTTCGCCAAGAATCGTCAACACGCATGGCATGTCGCCGTCCTATCATCTTCCTGCACCATCCCCGCGAACCTCCGCATTCGATCCTATCAGTCGCCTTCACTCCTCACGTCTTCTTCAGCCCTGCGTCACCGTGCATCAACGCGGATCCTGATCCAAGACATGCGCCTCAAACGGAGCACTTGTCATCCAATTCCTAAAAGCCCTTCTCGCACCCCGTGCATCCTCTCTACCTTGCCCGTGGCGTAAAGATCTCCGTCCCCAGCATCAAAAGCGCTGGCGCCAGCGCCAGCGATCCGAGCGTCGGCTTCCCTTTCGATTCCCTTGCCGCAATCCTCATCTCCGCATCCGCCGCTTTGCTTCCCGGCGACAAAGAACGCAGCCGTTGAATTGACGCCAGAGACTTCGGGCTCGACTCGGGAGTGGGAGTGGCTGCCGTAGGCCTTGCATGGCGGCGGGGCACGAGAGGTTGGGAGACATCGGTGTCTTTGCTGGTTGGGTTCATGTTTGATGCGGTAGACGATGGAGACGAGGAGCGGGAACTTGAGGAAGAGCACGTGGAGGGCGAGGAGGCTGAAAAGGACGCGGTAGAGGCAGAGGCGGCGCAAGAGGAAGAGGGGCAGGAGAGCAAGCTAGAAGACGACCAATCCCCCGTCGCGCAGGCGCGGGGACGGCTGGTGGAGAAGTAATGCAGCGCGGACAGCGTAGCTGCCATCGTTCTCTTCCTATATTCTCAATCTGATCCGCTGGGATTGGATATTGGAATGGCCTTCTGGACGCCGGCGCGGAGGGTTGAATGTGGTGTGGTGGCAGGGCGAAACGGGGTCGAAACGGTGGTGTGTGTGATGTAGAGGGTGTTTGGATCAGTAGTTCCGACTTGGGGATCGGGCGCTTGACTGCTCTGCTTGCGAGAGTGAGACAGATTACGATTGAAGGGTGTCGAGCCTGAGATGTGAGGGTCGGTGATTTCTTATGTCTTTCGCAATCGTAAATCCGATATCCTCGGTGTACTCCGTTGGATGTATTTTAGGTCGTGTTGGAGGCTGACCGAGCTGGGGATGAGGCGGTGCAGGGGATCACGAATCCTACAAGCACCGCAGCGGTAAAACGAAGGATGCATGTGGCTCCTGTGACTCTTATGTCAGAAACGAACAATGCCTATCAAAATCCACAGAGCGCAGCTCTATAACGTTACTGTGTATGCCATGTTCAGGAAACCTGGCCCCCAAAGCGCCCTGCAAATGCCGCTATGTACTATAGCCTTCCGCCCATCCAAGCGCCAACGCAATGCGGTGAGAAAGCAGCAGCCTCGTCTGACAAACTCTCCGGGCCCCTCTTCACCGTATCTCCTACTGTCCCATCTGGGTCTCCTTCCACTGCTTGGTGAAGCCATCAAATGCGTCCTCGAACAACGAGTCCCTCCGTCTCAAGTCGTCTTTCCCAAAGTTCATCTTCCGCACAACCTTCATGGCTCCCGTCCCCACACTCATACTCTGCCCCATGATGATGCACTCACTAACACCCTCCACACGATCACGCTTCATATGGAACGCGGCGTCGAACAGATGGTCGGGCGTCTTCTCAAAACTGGCCAGCTGCAGCACGGAATCCCGCATCTTCGCGAGGCCGAAGCGCGTGATGCCCAGGATATCGCCTT
>NAJN01000418.1:0-23412 GCA_005059845.1 Cryomyces minteri
CGACCGAGCACCACCACCACGAGCGGCTAAGCGAAAAGCTCAGGAGACGCTTGGGTTCATTCGCGAGGAGGAAGACGGTCAGAGGCCATCCAAGAGATCCATCATCACCAGGAAGAAGAAGGTGGACGAAAAGGAGCTCAAACCTGGATACTGTGAGAACTGCAGAGACAAGTTTGAAGACTTTAGTGAGGTGAGTCTTGTAGTCTTGTAGTCTCCATGTGGACAAACTCTAACTAATCGTGTTCAGCACATTATGTCACGCAAGCATCGAAAGTTTGCTTTAACTCCTGACAACTGGAAGGAGCTAGACGAGCTACTCGTACAACTTGACCGTCCTCGGAAAGACTAACAACCTCAACCGAGTCCGAGTGCTTTTTGTGCTTTTCTGCTCTTGTTCTGCATGCGCGTCGGATTGCCGACTTTGTCACTTCTTGCTCCCCGGCTCACCATCCGTCTACACCTAGCACTTCCTATGTCACACTTAGTCTTTCCGTTGGTGTTCTTGGTGCATCTCCTGCGTTCCTCACTATCATTTCTTTCGGTCCCACCGATTTGCATTTCCGAGGTGTGGTGCTATTCTCCCAATTGTCGCTTTGCATTCTCCGCGATTGTTTGTCAAGCATTTTTCCCCGGCGCATCCTTGTTTGTACGAATTCATGGCTTATGAGCTTCACCATACCCTTTTAGACTGTCGGAATTGCATTTCTCGCTCGCCGCCCGCTTTTGCCGCAGTCCTGTAGATAGGCTTGCTGTTCTTTTTTTTGGGGGGGGGGGGCGGCTACGTCTAGGTGTGGGTGTAATGGTATTGGGGGATATCGGTTGATCATCACGAAGTTCTTGCTGCTCGAGCTCTGAGAGGGGTGTGTACGTCTATGCGCAGATACTCTAAACCACCATACCGATACAGATTGAATTTGGCCAGTGACTTCCTGACTGTGAGGGTGTGAGAGAGTTGAAGGGGTTGCGAGCAGCCCTACAAGAACTAGACGCGGGTGCACCCACACCCTGCACGTCGATCATTCGCGAAGCTCAAGACTCAACCTCGAAACCTACCTCTTTCTCGTCCATAGCATCGCAAAGTCCATTACGAGGAAGCTACTCCTGGTACCAACACCGACAGCAGCTACAGTGCAGGCATTTGCACCGTCAACGCCTGACCCAGCTTGTACTTCAGTCCACCCTCTCATCCCGCCATCTACTACTCCTACCTACTTCTACCTACTCGACCAAGATCCACCAGTCCTGTCCACCTTCGTCCTCTACCAAGCCTCTCTCGACGACCCAACCCTACCGCACCCGTAGCCCTCTCCTCAGCTCACCAAGTCCAAATCCATCATGTCCACGACTTTCTCCTCTCCCCACTCGTCCTCCTCCCCATCCGACGGGCCCATCCCTGACGACCCGCACACTGCTGCTGACCTGCCCCTGCCGATGACGGCATCGGTGATTCTAGAGCATCTGCCGCGCGACGCACAAACGGCACTCGAGAAGGCGGGGGAATTGGGGGTGAGCAAAGGTACGCGTGTGTGTTGGCTATGTTGCTGGAGGAGGGCGCTATGTTTTTGCAGCGGCCGGACCGGATAGAGGAGCCAGGTGAGGTGCGCCGACGAGGGTACTACGACGCGCAGCGATCGCCTCCTCTATCGGGCTGGGGCTTGTAGCTTCCACACTCACCGCGCGACGCCCGCTACACGTACGCAACGAACGCAACTGCAACTGACGAGCATGCTACGACAGTGACCATCCGCCTCCAACCCATCGCCTCGGCGCCTGCTCTCCGCCAGCGCGTCTTCAAAATCTCGTCCAGCCAGCGCTTCGAAGCGGTCATCAAGTTCCTGAGGAGGAAGCTCGCCGGTCCTGCACCCGCGTCTACAGACCCTTCGGCCGCGCAGCCGAACGCCTCCGCCCCAGCCTCGGTAAGCACCGCCTCCCCCTCCACAACAGCAGCTACGAGCAAGCGCAAAGACAAGGAAGAAGGCGAAAGCGCAGGGCAAGGCGGCTCAGCGGCAGCAGCGGCGCTCCGAGAGCACGAAAGCGTCTTCTGCTACATCAACAACGTCTTCGCGCCAAGCCCGGACGAGAATGTCGGCAACCTGTGGCGCTGCTTCCGCAGCGGGGACGAGCTCGTCGTCGGGTATGCCGTCGCGCCTGCGTTTGGCTGAAGAGAAGCGTTGCCGAGGCCGCAGACCGCTTGCCCTTTTGCCCAGATGCCGTCAAACCTCGTGCAAGAGGATGGAGACGGGGGCGGGCCGTCATGGGACAGGCGCATCAGTGATAACGAGTGATGTTTGCAAGACATGAACGGAAGGTCGGAACAAAGGGCGACGGGGGATCGAGAAGGTCGAAGAAAAACCCGGGCACACGACCCGAGGACGGAAGAGACGGCGGGGAAAGACACACACCCCGAAGCAAGCTGCGAGTGCAAGGCCCCAACGCCCGGAGGTCAAAAGGGCTCCTGCCAAACGAGGCACAGCCCGCCGCAGGCTCCGAGGCCAGGGGAAGCTGACAAGCCTGCGCTACGAGGAAGGCACACCCGCAACATGCAACGTCGAACGTCGTACGTTCGGATCTTGCTGTCAGAATGGAAGGGCGGGGCAACACGGCGCAGCAGAGCCACGATGGCAGGGGCGAGGGCAGCGTTGTTGCTACGTACGCGTCGAGGAAGGTCCCTCTTAGTACAGAGGGCGGAGACGCCGAGAGGTGTTGGACTCAGTGATGTTCGAGAAGCACAAACAGTGTTGTTTAAGTTGGAAAATATGTTTTCCCAACCTCTAAAGACTCGGAATAGGACCCCGGGCCAAAACATGCACTTGTCGGAAACCCAGAAAGTGCACGGCCTCTGAAATCAGAGCGCCCAACGTGAGAACGCCTGAACGTGTGTGCGAACGCGTGCATCCAAAGGTGGGGATGCGAAAGACCGACGTGTAAACGACCGGGATGCAGGGGATGGAAGGACCGCTCAACGCTGCAGGACAGGAGAAAAGGGTATACAAGAAGCGACAGCATGGACGGCAAGGGAAAAGAAGTAGTCGGTCCAATGAAGCAGGCCGTGGTTTTATGGCTTCTGCTTCTCCTCTCCGATGAGCCGTTCAAACTCGCCGAGTTCGCTCGCAGGCATAGGATATCTACCAGTTCCATGATCAGCACGCGTGCAAGGGTTGACACGAACGGAGGAGGGTGCGTGTAGACTCACGTGTGCTCCACCGCCGGATACGCGCGACTCTTGACGTCGGTCCGATAGGCCTCAATGGCCCTCAAGCTCTCGCCCCACACGTCGCCGTACTTCTTGACGAACTTGGGCAGGAAGCGGCCCGGCGGGAAGTTGCCGGCCATGTCGGCCTGCACGAGCACCTGGCCGGAGCAGCCGTTGCCGGCGCCGATGCCGATGGTCGGGATGCGCAGCTTGCGGGTGATGAGGGTGGCGACATCGGCCGGCACGGCCTCGAGCACGACGGCGAAGGCGCCCGCCTCTTGCACCGCCAGCGCGTCTTGGAGCACCTTGAGCGCGCCGGCCGTCGATTTGCCCTGCACGCGGAAGCCGCCGAGGGCGTTTTGCCGCTGCGGTGTCAGGCAGACGTGCGCGAGCACGGGGATGCCGGCGCGAATTATGCGCGCGATTGTGGGCGCCATGTCCAGCCCGCCTTCCAGCTTGATGCCCTGTACTCGGCCTTCTTTGATGAAGCGGATGGCGGACTCGAGGGCTTGTTCGGGCGCTATTTCGTAGGTGCCCATGGGTAGGTCGCCGATCTGGCGGGGAAGGGATGTTGGCATGTAGGAACAGAAGACGGGGTGAAGGAGGGTAGGTGAGGACGGAGGGGAGAAGGGGGACTGTCTTACAGTGAAAGCGGACTTTGTAGCTCGCGCAACAGACCGACAGTGCAACAACATCTCCTCCATCAGCACCTCGCTCGTGTCTTCCATACCCAATGCCACCATGGCCAGACTGTCGCCGACAAGTATCATGTCCATGCCGGCATGGTCGGCGACGTGAGCGCTGGGAAAGTCGTGCGCCGTGATCATGGTGATGGGTTCGTTCTTGCGGTACAGCGACTGCAGCGTGTTGATGGTGACCTTCTTGCGCGGGTTCGACGGCGGCGCGCCCAGCGGTGAATGCGACGAGTGTCTCTGCTGATGACCGAGCGCGGCGAGCGGCGGCAGGACTCGCTGACGAGCGACGGGCGACGACGGCGACGACGGCCATGCGCGCGACGAGGACGGAGACGTTGTTCGAAAGGGCAGACGGGTCACCAGGGCACGCGACATGGTGCAGGCGTCGGGGAAGTTGGGCTGTCGTTTGGCGGTGGTGGCTGCTTCGCACGGATGAAGGGAGCGATGGGGTGGAGGAGAGGCATTGCTGCGGCTGCGGGTTGAAAGCGCTGATATAGTTGACCTGTTCCTCGATGTTCGACGAAGAGTGAGGCACAAAGAATTGCGGCTGTGGCCGAAGCCGGCCGAGTGTTGCCGTCAGACCGAGGAGTTCGGTTTTTGCTTTCGAGTGCTGGGAAGCTCCCTGCAGAAGAGGACACTGGATGGATTAGTGAGAGAGTGCTGGATGCACTGCATGTGGATCGACTGCTGGAGAGCCTGGCTTCTCTACCGCGTCCCCAGGCGGAGGAGCGTTGTGTGCCACGAGCCATGTCCAGACAGCGAGAGGAGTAGGGCTGAACCCACGACATCGGAGATTGCTACGGTGAGCATCTCTCTCGACAGCGACGGCCATGTATTGTACTGTCTCTCGCCTGCAAAACACCCTGTGAACACGGTCCTGCACCCGAGCCCTTCAACACAAGTACCAATACCAATACCCATACCCATGCCCATGCCCATGCCCATACTGCACTCCCACACCATCATCTGTCGCATCTGGCACGCGTGCAAGGTACATCGCATGTAATCCGTGGGCTGTGTGCATGTGATCGTGTACCCCACCACCGCTTGGAGACGGCGTCGTGACTGCTATACATCACCTTCGACCTCGAATCTCCCGTCTCTGATGTCCTCTCCTGCCCCTGCCTGCCGACCAGGAATTCACGCGTCAAACCAGCTCCGCTGCAAATTCACCTACAGTGCCCTACTGACTCACGGCCCTTTGCCCCATCTCCCTTCCAGTCCAGTCCTCGAACCTCAAAGACCACAACCCACACAAAGCAACCCGGCCCGCACCAACATCGCCCTTGAGAAAGCCCAGAGAGTCACATCACGCCAACAACCGCTGAGCAAGGTCTCTCGCTACTGACCGCTTCCATCTACCAACGACTGCCGTCAGCCTTATCACTAGAAGTCGCCACAACGCTGTGAAACTCCACGTCTGAACCTCGGCTGGTGGCGCAATAGGGACAAGTCGGCAAGATGAGCAGTCCGAAGAGGAGAATCGAGACGGATGTAGGTTGCAGCATACCTTTGGGGGATACGTGTCGGCAGAATCATGGACTGACCGTATGGTCTGCGCGAGACACAGGTGATGAAGTAGGTTTCTTTGATGGCGGTGTTCAAGGGAACGTTTGCTGACCGACGCTAGGATGTACGTCGAACGACCTCTTTCCAGACGGCTGCTTCAGTGATGACAAAGGAATGAGACTGATGTGTTGGGCTGGACATAGGCTGATGAGCGATTATGAGGTCACGCTCGTGAATGACAACAGTACGTCGATATATGCTATACTCGCCATGAGTTCCTTCAGACAAGAGAGACCTGTTCTGACGCTCTTGCAGTGTTCGTGATCTCCAGATACCATACTCGAAGCTGTCCAGGGCTCGACCCGTCCCCAATCCTACTAACCCTCTGCACAGGCAGGAGTTCTACGTCCGCTTCAAGGGACCAGAAGAGAGTCAGCCACACCACAGAACCTTACGTTGAAACTGGCTGACGGATCATACAGCACCCTTCGCCGGTGGTCTCTGGAAGATTCACGTCGAACTGCCCGACCAGTATCCCTACAAAAGCCCCAGCATCGGGTTCAAGAACCGGATCTTCCACCCCAACATCGACGAGCTGTAAGCCCCACACCTGCCACCCAACTCCACACGCACATACCTACACCCTGTCACGAGAATCAGGAGTAGTATTCCACAATGGGCATGCTGACCCCAGGTTACATCCACAGATCCGGCTCCGTCTGCCTCGACGTCATCAATCAGACCTGGTCGCCCATGTACGACATGATCAACATCTTCGAGGTCTTCCTCCCGCAGCTGCTGCGCTACCCGAACCCCACAGATCCGCTGAACGGCGAGGCGGCTGCGTTGCTGATGCGGGAACCGAAGAGCTATGATGCTAAGGTCAAAGGTGGGTCCATTCTATACAGAAGCTCCCGGCATCGAACACTCTCACAACATCCTCTCCAACATGAACCTTCCATACTCAATCAACTTGGTATATCGTGTGTGGTCGTCAAAGCGGGAACGGTAGCGGATCAGATCACTGACCGCCTTGGCGCAAATCAGAATACGTGACCCGCTACGCCTCCCGCGAAGCCGCCGACGCCGCCGCCTCGGACGGCGAGTCCGACGACGAGATGAGCAGCGTGGGCAGCTACGACTCGGCCGACGACGAGGAGCCCGCAGGCAACATGGACGAGCTCTGAGCCTGAAGCGCGTTTGTTGTCCGCCCTGCGCTGTACCTGCATCTCCCCTCAGCACGTGCGACCCACCGCCCCCCACCTATCCCTTTGGTTGGCTTTCTTCGACTTGCTGCCAGCTGCTATACCGTGTCTTTCCCCCTTCCTTTTTCCCTTTGTCATGGAACAGGCAACGGCGGCTTCTGCATACGGGTCTCGGGCACATCTGAAATTCGAGTTCGAAATTCGGAAATCGGTGGGGTTCTGGAGCGGGTAGGCCGAGGTCGAGGCGTTTCATCCCCCTTGTCTCTTTCCTTGCTACCAGACCGTCGTGTGATGGCCGCGGCACGAACTGTATCCAGGCGCTCGGAGGTGTGGGAGTGGGACTCGAGATGGGGTGGTTGGTGAATGCCAGAGAAAGGGGAATGGGAGGACGACAGGCAGCCGCGACGACATGAATCGGATTGAACTGAACACGAAGCACGGGACTGCTCGGCCAGTCGAAGTGGTGATACTCTGTGTTCCTCTTCTCTACTCTTGCTTTGATTTACCGTACCCGTCTCCGCCCCCCTCCCCTCCCCTCTCCTCTCCCCACTCCACGACCCCAACCCCGCCCCAGAGCCCGGGGATCGGAGCCAGCAACGACCGTCAAGCTCACCGCGCGTGTCCGAGTAAACGGTAGGGAGAGGGTCAACAGCGCCAGCCGAGCCCGTCGTACGCGAGATGTCGAAGGCGGGCAGAAGCATGCCGATGATAGATGGTGGAGACGGGGATGCTGTGGAAGGGGGACCAGGCCCCAAACGGTGTCGATGGATGGCGGATATCCGAGGAGAGGCGTTCCGGCGCTGGTAGATTGGTGGCAGACGACCAAGCCAGTGGCACGAGATCCGGATGATTGGGGAGGGGGTGGAGATTCGGGAGACAAAAGGACCCGTAAACGGGCCAGAAGTATTGGGAATTAGATGACAAAAGACCCGTAGATGGCTAGAGGTATCGTGGTGGATCGGAAGGCGACCGGCACGGGTAGGTGGTGGTTAGATAGGCCGGCCAGCGGCAGAAGGTCTCGAAGATGGCAGGATGTATCGAGATGGACGATGGAAGATGCCGAAGTGGCAGGAGTACAGGCGCAGATCCGATAGCTTGCGGGGATACCGGTAGGCGGAGGAGATCCAGTGGACGGATGAGGGAAATGCCAGTATGTGGGGTAGATGCTGGTGGTAGAGGAGGATGCCGGAGGACGAGGGAGATGCCAACAGACGGGGCAGATGCCAGTACGCGACAGAAACATCGGTGAATGGTGGAGATGTCGGTAGATGGAGACGAGCCAGTGGATGAGGGAGTTGTCAAAAGATAGAGGAGATCCAGAAAGACGTCCACAGATTGCAAAAGAGTGCAGCAGATCCGACGACCAGCGCCGAAGCACAGAAGAAGTGCTGGGAGAACCCGCAGATATAGAGAACCGCCCACTAACGCGGCATGTCCACGGACCACGCACTCGCTTGTCTAGCGCACCGTACGTCGTGGAGTTTGACCGTGTCGTGGTCAAGGGATTCACCAACCTTCTCATGTCGGGGACACCTGGATGGAAAACTTGGACCCGCGGCTGCGAGGGACGTGCCAGCCCGCGGAGCGACGTGAGCATACTACAGAAAGCCTGATGGGAGAGAGTTTTGCAAGCAGAGCATGTAGTAGGTGCGTGCTCCTGCGAGGGGCCGGTGCAGAACTGGGACGCTGGAAGAGAGTTCGCGGTTGCGTGCTCGCGGACGGAAAAGGATGACGCGCGAGCGCGTCGAGCACGGGTATCCACGAAGTCCGATAAGGGAGGTTTTTGAGAAACTAACCCCGTCGTGCATGGGCGAGCCCAGAACACCCGGGTCCTTGTATCGAACCATCACAAGCCCGGTACGCCGACGAAGATCTTCGATCGGCGTGCCACGAGACGGAGAGTCAGCGTGGAAACATTGCGATGCGCGAGAGGACACGACCGCGTGTGCAAGAAGTCTGATGGAGAAAGACACTTTGAGAGAGAGAGACCGCATGCTCGTGCCAGAGGTTGCAGGACTGGCACGCTAGGGAGAGTTTCGACGTTGCGTGCTACTGACGGAAAGCAGCACATCACACATACCACACTTCGTACAGGCAGGGTCACATGAGCTGTGGACCAAAGTACGAAGCCATAGAAAAGAAGTACGCCAAGAGGGAAAGAGCAGAGAAGACAGAGCCCAGCCCTAGTACGCCAACTAAAACCCACTAGGTATGCAGCATGACCAAGAAGGCGGTAGACTACACCCACTAAACCACTCACTTCCTACCGCATGAACCGTGACGCACAGTACAAACCCCTTAAAAGTGAAGGATGCCAAGAAAGAAAGAAAGAAGGCAAGAAGGCAAGACACAGAGCCCCGCCCGGCACGGCATTGAAACTCCGTACGTTGCCTAACACACGGCAGACGGGAAAAGCGCCCTATGCCACACCTCCCACCCTCCGGAGCCGCGCGATGCAGGCAGGGCCCGTGTGGGATGAGCGTTGACGAATGTGCTCATGGCGAGGAAGGAGCGTGAGAGAAGTAACGTCGAGAAGAGAGCGACGGATGGAGCGCGGCAGCGGATTGCTTCTTGCTTCAGGAACGGGTTTCCAAATGAAGAACATACAATTGACAACCACCACGAACCCTTCGCGGCCACCCCCCTCCGGATCCCACCGCCCCAAAACGTCGTCACCAACCCCCGGCCCTCCCACCTCCTCGCCCTCCTTGCCGACTTCACTCCTCCACTCACCCACCCGCCCCTCACCCGCTCCGAAACCCCTACCTTACTTCCCCCTCTTCCCCTCCGGATGGTCGGCCTCGGCCTGCTGCGCCGTCTGCTTCTGCAGCTCCTCGACGCTCTGGTCGCCCCCGACGTCGCCCCGGTCCGCCTTGACGCTGCTCTCGCCCGCGCTGGCCAGATCCTCGTGCCACTCGCCCTTGCCCTGCTGCTGCTTCCGCAGCTGCTCCTGCTTCGTCTGCTCCGCTTCCGCGGGCGTGCGGTCCCGGTCTTCTTTGAGGCGGCGGTGCGCCGTCGTGCTGAATGCGCGGTGGGCGAGCGAGAGCGGGAGGGCGCTGCGGAGGGCGTGGCGGGGGAGGAGCCCCGTGGAGAGGGCGAGGGCGTGCATCGTCGTTTTTGCCCCGGGATCGCGAGGGAGTAGGTGTGGTGTAGTGGTCCGGAACGGGGTGAGCGGCGAGCGTGTCAAGGGCAATCGGTGGGTGCGTACCGTGTGGGTTGGATGGCGGTTTGTGGTCTAGCAATCGAGTGCCCAAGAGGTGGTGGAGTGGGGGAGTCAAGCTCGAGTCGTGCTGCAAGCTTGCTTGAGGTGGTCGGCCTTGTCCTCGGCAGCAGCAGCAGCAGCAGACGTCATGCAGCGGAGAGGGAGCGCTAGAGCGGCTCCAACCGAGGTGGTGGCATCCGGCGCTCGAGCCTGCGGTTTCTGAGACTGCGATTGCAAGAATGCTGATTGCAACCTGGATACTGGGAACGTACATTAGTCATTCCAGTGTGTGCGAGACGTCCGAGTCGGTGCATTCTCCCGAACGAGGAGTCATCGCCAACGCGTTTCATTCCCTGCAACGTTCCTTGAATAGTCGTACAACGAGAGGCACTACTCCTCTGCCATGTATGGTCTGCGAGGCAGGGAGAAGTCGAAAGTACAACTCCACAAGAAACACACGTGGAAGGATCTGGAGAAATGAAGCCCAAGATTCCGCGTTCCCGTCGCTATGCCCGACGCGTGACAAAGAAAAGCCGCCCAACATTGTCAGTGCCCACTGCGCGCCTCAAACGCCAATCCGAGTGGTCTTCAAAGAACGGAAGTGCGTGGTCGGTGGACAGATCGTTCGTACCACAAGTACAGCGTACACACGTCACCACAGATCGTCCTCCTTCTCTGTCGGCGAGTCGTCCCACAGCGACTGCGGCGGATGCGGTGGCGGATGCGGTTTGCTCCCTGGATGGCCAAGACCAAGATAGTGCTGGCCGCTGGCAACGCTGTATGAACTCCCGACGCCGTTTCCGTTGGTGGTGGTACCGCTGTGGAAGGAGTTGTGCGAATGCTGTGAGTCGCGGGAGCCGGGTCGGCTGCGGTCGTGATCGTCGTGGTGTTGGTGGTCTAGTGTGTAGTCGTCGATGTAGCTTGTTGTGGACGGATTGGGGGCTGTTGGGGCGTCGAGGCGTGATTGTTGCTGCTGCGGATGTCTTATTAGCTGTCATTCTCTACGCAACTCCTGGACAGAATGGTCTGGGAACACTCGTACCTCTTGATATCTTTGGTACTGAGTGAACTCGTCGAGTTGCTGTTGCTGCTCGACTTTCTTCTGCTGCTGCTGCTGCTGCTGCTGCTGCTGAGCCTGTTGGCGTTGCTGCTGCTGCTGCTGCTGCTGCTTCTGAGACGCAGACTGTGGTATCTGTATCTGGGGATGCATCTGCTGGACCTTTGCCAGGTACGAGTACATGAAGTTGCTGAGCAGCACCTGAGAGTAAAGCGCTCGTCTGGGGTTGGCAAGCTTGATGTGAGCCATCCGATAAATCGCCCGTTCTTCTAGTATCGAGAAGCGCGTCCAGTTGTAGTCAATGTCGGGCTTTAGCATCTTCGGCGGAGGCTCTGGAGAGAGGCCACGGTTTCCTTTCTTGCCGGTCCCGTCTCGATCTTTCGTCTTCTTGCCTCCGCCGAAGATGGCCTGGAAAATGCCGGATTCACCCTTCTCTTTCTTGCCCTCACCAGATGTTTTGCGGGTGCCGTCTTTCTTCCGTTCGTCATCTAGCTTCAGACTTTGGCGGTCGAGTACAAGGCTCTCTCTCCCCCTGCCACCGTCTATCGACGTCTGCAACAGATCGAGCCTCGTACTGTCAGCAGGTTTGCTGAGCTTCGCCGTCTGAGTCTTCTTCATCAATTCCTTCTCCTCCTTGGCTTTCCTCTCCTTCTCCTTTTCTCTCTCCTTCTCCTTCTCTCTCTCCTTCTCCTTCTCATCAGACCCTAATAGCCAACCCCACCCTGAGCTCGTCTTCCGCGCTCCCCCATCCAACCCGTCCCTCTTGTCTTTCGGCTTCTTCTCCGGCTTCTTGTCCTCAAAGGTGGGTATGAAAGATAGAGCATCGGTTCTCGTCCTGTTTCCAGGCAAAGGAGAAGGATGAGAGGCCATCTCATCCAATGTCTGGTTCTGAGTGTTATTCTGGTTTTGAAGCGTGTTTTTGAGCGACGGAGGTTGCCGTGGTATTGCAGGCCTGCCCATCACTCTGTTTGCAGTCGCTCCTCTCGGCGGAGGGCCGTGCGACTGCAACGGTGGCGGAGCCACATGAGAAGACGAGCGTTCGGGTACGGAGTATTGTTGGGTAAGCGGGGCTTGGAAGCTTTCCGGCGGGGGAGGGGTTTCGATGATTTGTGGTACAGGCGATTGGTACCCTGGCAAAGGTGCGGTGGTTCTGCCGTTGGAAGCTATGCGTGATTGAAAAGATGTCGGAGTGGTCGGAGGTGGCACGGATGGTACGGGTGCTATAGGTAGCGCAGGGGCTGGCTCAGGCGCTACAGAGCGAGTCGGCTGTGGTGCTGTCTCCTCAGGAGGTACAGAAGGGCTCGGTGCAGGTAGGGGCCGTCCTTTTCGAAGGGAATTAGGGCGGGAGAAGTTTTCAGGCGGCGGTGGAGGAGGTGGTATGGGCTCGGTCTGAACTCTCGTAATCCCCGTTTGGGGTGGGTCAAAGCTGCCCGCTATAGGCGATGATACTGGGGACTCCTCTGTATCTGTTTCAAATTGGCGGCCGGCTGCCCGTTTCGAGAAGGGTACCCGCTCGCCTCTTCGCAGACTGCCCCTCCGGTACGTAGTCCGAGTCGATCTTTTCAGAGACGGTCCAACTGCAGGGAGTATCGGTAGGTCCTCTCCTGCTGGGACCTCGATACCAGAGTCATGGGACTTCCGAGCTGTATCTATACTCAATGACCGTATGAGCTTTGATGGATCATTGACCAGTGTCTCCAATTCCTGCAAATTTGACGTTGGAGAATCGATCGGTCGCTGCCCTGACATTGATCTCTTCCTCTCCAGCCGTTCGGCTCCATCCTCGTAACCATTTGGAGTATCGATCTGCCGGGACAGCATAGACTTCCTCCTCCGCAGGCTTCCTCCAGAACCTTGTCTTACTATCCCTTCAGCGGCCAGTGAGTCTTCCCCGCCCGATCTCCGCCTTATCCTGTCGACTCTGTCTTCTATGAACGTCTTGAACTCCTTCGGTGCCAGCTCCGGATGCACTCTTGCAGGTACCCAGAACAACCTCGAAGCATCGTCTTCATCGTCCGAGTGTGAGGGCGCGACGGTCGGTACGCCAAAGTTGGCATTGAAGGATGGCAGGTCCGGATCTGCAGCGTTCACATCCATTGACATCCTCCGAATCGCTTGCAGATTGCTCAACTCCTGTGCTACTGCAGCCGGGCTTGATTCATAGTCGATGTCATGGAGAGGGAATTGGTGAGTTGCGGTATCTGACGATGAACGATGCATTGGTGGGGACGGTGTTGGTCCATTTTCGTGGCCGTACGATGGTTTTCGCGGCGGGGGGGACTTTGGCAATTCGTGTGAAGGCGGCATGCCTTCGTTGGACACCGTTGTGGCAAGAGGCGTTCGTGGGGGAGAAGTTCTTGGAGTTTCAAAGTAGGAGGATGTCGTTCCGGGGGTTTCACCAGGAGGCGTCCTCACGATGCTGAGCGGTCTCCCTTCACGTCCAGTGTAGTTGTGCTCGCCATACATGTCCCCAATGGCCTCGGTGACGTGATGGTTATCGTCGCTGATTGATGTCTGCGGTGCATGTCCGCGCCGGCTGTGATAGACCTTTTCCAGCTCGCGCGCACGCTCGGAGGTCTGTAGCAGAAAGACGGGAAGCGGTTAGCCCTTGAACACTGTGCCGGTGAGGCGATCATGTAGTGGAAGATTGCGAGGATCGGTGAAGCTGCAGCACGTTCAAGCGAGGGCGTGGGATGCTGAACTGCACGCTGCAACACGTCCGCAGCGTCCACCAATGGATGCTGGAGGTCAGAACCCACCTGCATGGCTGGTGGAATGCAGAGCCGCGTCGTGGTGGTCGCACGGTGACGAGCTCGCAACTGCACGGGTCCAGGACGGCAGCGAGTGTCTCATCGGGAGTGCGTTGAAGCAAGACGGCGACGGTGCTGCGCTGGCTCTCTCTTCATCGGATCTGCGCTGCTATGGCCGAGTCTGTTCCTCGGGCTTCAGGCAGGTCGAGGTTGCAGCGAGCGTGAACCCTGTGGTAGCTCTGGCCTCTGGGCACTGGAGAGCCGTTGGCGACTAGAAAGACAGTCGATAAGGCTGCAATGCAATTGGCTTTCACTTGCACAGCACTGGTCCTGCTTCTTCGCCACGTCCAGTCGCCAATCCCAAAAGTTCGTCTCTGCACTTATATTTGGCTGTAGCGGCAGGATACTGTCGTGTGTGGACATCAGGGGCGAGTGGCGACTATACACAAACTCTCGTTATATAGCTCAGCCTGTCCCCCACTAGTGTGTGCACATCAACGTCGTCGCCCAACAGGACATCATAGCGTGATCACGTTAGCTGTACCAACACTGCAGGGCGATGTTCAGTGTAGAGTCAAAGAACTGAGTTGGTGATTTGATGGAACTGCAAGGACTATCGTGTGTTCAGTTCGACCGTGTATGGTGTCTGCTCCAGGTGCGACAAAAAGTGACATTTCACATCGATTCGACGTTACCAAGAACTCACTAAGCTCTTGCCGCTTGCACCGCACATCTGCCATGACTACCTCGCCCTACAGCTCCGCATCTCATCGGCACCGGCAGAATGCTTGATTTAATATTGTCCAGGCGCCCGCTCGACGCCAGACGAAGGTGCACCACCATGTGGAGCATACCCACTACCTTGCGTGGCATACCCGCTGCCTTCTGCAGGGAGCGCACTCGTCGGGTGAGTCGCGCTCGTTGGGTGGGCCACGCTCGCGGTCTCCTTCTCCGCATACTGCGGCGGGTACGCTGCACCAGTCTGCCTCGACTCGACCGGACTCGATGGCGCAGACTTTTCCGGCAAGTCGTTTGTAGTTTGCCCGGCGGCAGAGCGGATCGTCTCCCACCACTTCTGCGCCTCCTCGGGCGTTCGCGCCTTGAAGGCATACTCGTGAGACATGCCGAGCTTCGAGATAGTGCTATGGACGTCCTTGCCCTTGACGTCGAACTTCAGACCGTCAAGGTAACCTACGGTGCAGTCGGGTAGGTAGAGCGATTTCTCGGGAGTAATGTCCTTGGAGTGATCGTCGTCGGTCTTGAACTCGTGGAGGTACTTGGCAGGCGTGACGACGAAGAAGCCGGCATCGTACTTTTTGAGAATCTTGCCCTTGGTCTCCAAGTACCCAGCAATCAGCGGCTGCGTCGCCTTGTGGTTCTGGTTCGGGAATGTGACGTTGTCGATGGAGCGCGGCGGACCGCTGGGGTCGATTAATAGGTTGCCATTGCGCTTGACGAAGCTACTCCACTCGAAGTCTGGTGGGACGCGTTGAGCCGTTCCGGCCAGGTCGCCATACATCGCCTTTTGTTGATCGGCTTGCGCACTCAAGACTTGCGCGAACTGGCCCAAGCCCGTCTGGACCGTCTTCAATACGTGCGCCTCGAAAGTCGAGAAGCTATTTTGGACGGCAATCATGTCTTGACGGTTGTTGTTCTCCTCTAGGATCTGGGTGTGCAGGCGGTGCATCACACCTCGCTGGAGTATGTAGGGGTCTTCAGTGGCCTTGACCTTGGTGGCGGCGGTGGACTCGTATGCGGCAATGTGTTGTCCCAGAAGCTCGATGTGCTTCTGTGTGGCGTTGCGAGCCTTATCGACGGCCTTGCTACCCTTTCCGGCACCCTTGGTGAGCTCCTTGGTTTTGTTCTTGATTTCCGAGTGGAGACGCGAGAAGACTGGGAGAACGGAGCCCTTGAGCGTCTTTGCAGTCTCGTAGTGAGAGGTCGAGATACCCTGGATAGTCAGCGATGGTCTTACAGACGGTACTACCTGCTTTACTTACCTGAGTGTTCGTGCGGATGTTGTCAAACATCCCAGCGACACCTCCAAGGCTCTGATCGAAGTGGTGGCCTTCCTTCAGGGGACTGTTCACGGTCTGTTCAGGGGCGTCAGCTGCGGGCCAACACCGGATTGCTTCCCAGGCTACTGACCTTGAGCACCTTCTCATACTCCTTGCCATGCGCATGCTGCATCTTCTCAGTAGCCTCCACGTAGTTCTCCAGGTATACGACAGCGTGCTTCCAGGCCTGTAGACGCTCGTGGAAGAGTCTTGTAACCTCGCTGGCATCATCGTCAGGGATGGCATCGTCCTCGGTACCCTGGGTCATCGTCCGCGTCGGAAGCTCGTGGTGGGCAGACATCGTCGATGGGTTTAGTGGTAGTGGTTCTGGGTGGGAGCGAGAGGAGAGTACGCTGCACTACTAGAAGCGTGAGCCAACCTTACTACACGCGATGCGCTGAAGTATAGCCGCCGTTAGCAACCTGCAGAATCGAGCCAACAACAGTAGGCGTCAAGATTCGACTTACGTGTTGTTTGCTTGTTTGTTTGTTTGTTTGTTGTTTGGTACAGACGATGCAGGCTGCAACGCGGTCGGCGATCGGGTATCAAACGCGAGAGCAAGCAAGAAAGTTGAGGGTTGTGAGTCGCAAAGTTTAGGGATCCACGAGCTTGTTATTGTCTATATTTTAATCGCGAGACCCTGCCCTTCTCACCCTTGCCAATTCTTGCCTCACGGCCTAGACCAGAGTAGTGACTTCCATTGCAGATTAGCGTGACGTCATTCTCTGCACTGTGATGTGTGGCGTGAGATTGACGTGATCGATCGACAATATCCCGGGGTTTTTCCAGCAAGGGAGCCGTGCAAGGGTTTGAGCCCCAGTCGTTTGCGTAGAGAATCCATTTCTGACAAGTTTCGAGACTCCTGTTACTGACTGTTGTCTACTCTATCACAGAGCCGCGCCAGAAGAGTGGCAGCAGCAGAAGCAACGCATGATGGGAGAGGGCACCATTCAACACCAGACCAGCTGCCATGCTAGATACGCCGCAAATGCATCAAGTTCCATGGGGTAGTCGTCCGGAGCGCGCCAGTGTTGTCCCAAAGACAACGGTGAAGAAGCGCCAACGAAGCGAAGAAGCACGTGACAAACAAAACAAAAACCACGGGTCTCAGTGGCGCAACCCATCACCCCGTGCGCGCAGCATTTGCAGACGCCCCTCTTCGTCTCCTCCCGGTCGATACGCTATTGGAGGAAGATTCGTGGAGGGAATCGAAGTGTTCGCGGTGGTGATTGTCTGCGAGCTTGACACACTGCCTGACGTACTGGTGCCGCTCCTGACATGCGCATGCCCAGGTCGCTGGATCGTTGCTCCCACAGGACTGGGCGGGTGACTTGTGGCGATTTCGTAACTCGGGTGAACCTCACTCGCAGGCCTTTCGGGTGGCCGTGCTGCTACGGCGGTGCTGTAGCTCGGAATGCGAGAGATGAAGTCCATATCGTAATCGTCTTGTCGAACGTTCTCTGGAGTGGCCGAGCCGCGCCGTGACAAGGGATTGCTGGACACGCGATGAGGTGACGGGCGATTTGAATGTCCTGCGGAGTGCGGATAGGTCTCGTCAGCACTCTGCGAATGCCGGTGGTGATCTCTTCCTATCGGCTCAGAGTGTGGAGTTGCACCACCTGATACCGAGTGATTCCCGGCCAGCAACCGAGCCTGAGCGCTGGATCCTTGTTCTTGTAAACTGGCTAGACGACTTTGGAGAATTTCGGCGTGTTCGCCATGTGGATCCGGAGCAGCGAGACCTGTAGCCACGCCATCGAGGGATTGCAGGTTTTCAGCTGAAGCGTTCCGGCTATGAGCATACAATCCCAAAGGAGTACTCGCTCCGCTGGTGTAGCGACCAGGTATTGGCGTGAAAAACCCCGTCATATCCAGGTCGTGGTATAGCTGATCCAATCCGTGTGCACCATACTCTGGTGGCGGTACCTGCGAAGCCTCATTCGAGTTCAACTGTTCGTCGGAGATCTGATTTGGTGTTCGAACGACGTTGTTCTCCTCATCTACAGGGAGATTCGGAGATATCCAGACTCTTACTGGTAATCTACACACAAGCTGCGAGACGTGTCCTTCGGGGTTATGAATGTCTATCTTCAGAATCCATTTATGGGTAATGTTGATTCGGTGTGTATCAACATCTTGTCTGACGTCCTTTAAACTTTTGGGTAAAGGAAGATGGGCCGTGAACTGTAGACTTTCGGATCAGTATCAAGTACATTCTATACCCCCATGAACGAAAATCTCACTGGGGGCTTGTCCCTCTAGACTGCCAAAGACGGAAGAAACAAGGAAGATGAGAATGGAAGAGTACATGGAACCGTGAGGACGTGAAACGCTGACGTTTCGGGCGATGCGGAGGAAACCGACCAACCTTAAACATCTCGTCCTGCATGATCGGATTGTCCGGATTCTCATCAGGGGGCAGCAACACCTGGACGCCCTCAGGCACTTCCATGTTGTGTTTCATCACAGTCGTCTCGGTGTTGAACATCTTTGCCGTAGAGCTGTTCTCTACAGCACCAAAGATCTTCAGCGCCATGTACTCTATGAGCTCAAAGTGAAGTGTTCCAATGGTGATGCCCTTGCGCAACGGCGTGAACTGGAGATCTGACGCTATCGAGGTTCCGAAAATGACTGTGTCCCTCGGCAGTGTAATGTTGTAGCTCAGCTTGTTGGGCCAAGTGTCGCAGTTGGTCTGTTTATATGTCGTCAGCGTTGTTCGCCATACAGCGTCTTTCATGCAATAATCTTCTCAATCGCATAGCTTGGCAGAATGTGAGAGCCTCCTCCGATACCCACTGCTTGTAGGTGCAAGCCCAGAGAGACCACAGCCGGTCCTCAACTACAGCTGATAACCCCCACTACCCGAGGATCCGGCCGCAACCTCAGTGCAGGAGTCTGACTGCCAATTGACGACAACCCTGGAGCTTTCTTCCGATTGCAAGAAACGTTCCTGACTTACCCTAGATCCCGTAGCTTCCAAGTCTTCTGCTCCTAGTGTTCTGACTAGCCTTATATGCTGTACGTCACTCAGATCCTTGCTCATGTATCCTGAACGTTCAAGGTTCGCTCGCAGGCTGTATATAACATAGACATCCTTTAAGCCTTCAATGCTCTCCGGCATCCCGCCTGACAGCTCGAATTCGAAGCGCCACTCTTTGACTCCGGCTGGGAGCTTGAGTGTACTGGAGCAGGCCGGGAGAAGTGACTTCGTGTCGGTGTAGAAGACCATCTTCTCGCTCGGCGCACTGTATTCTGGGTATCCATCCGCTCTGGCTGTTTGGTGCCATTTGATCTGTCGCTTCCCTTCTAGGGTGATCCTCAAGTGCCTGACGTTCATAGACTCCGGACTCGTCAATAGGATCTTTCCTGTGAGTTTGGCCACACCAGCTTGATGTTCGTTGCCGTGGAAGACGATGAACCTCGTATCTGGTATTATTTGAAGCCTTGGCTTGCCGTGGTTCAGGGTTTGTCCAGCACTGCTACTGCCAGCAGTGCTACTGCCGCCGCCAAAGAGCCTAGGCGTTGGCATCGTGGTGAAGATCGATATCTCGGCGGTATCTTGATCAAGAACGCTGTGCGCGACTCGAGAGTACTGAGGCTCGGTGGGGATACGAGTGTGGTTGTCAAATGCTCGTGCAGCGTCGCAGGTAGTAGCGATGCCGGACAGAGGCCGTTCGGGGTTGCACAAGAGTTCCAGTGGAGAAAGAGCAACAAAGAAAGAGCTGGTGAGCAGGCCAGGAGAACGCGAGTACGTCGCCAGTGTCTGCAGCGAGCGATATGTCGCGGATACGCCGCGGTGACGCCTGCTGCTAGACGACGGGCGGCGATCTAGTGCATCAACAGCGGCAGTCGAGAAAAGCTAGAGATATCGGGAACGTAGCGCCCGTCTCAGGTGGGTCCTGGCGGTGCTTTGTGTGTGTAGGGCGAGTGGTTGGCGGTGCCACTGCGGCGAGAGCACTGCGAGGAAGACCGGAGGGCAGCGCCCATGCTGCAGCGGGATAGCCAACACCTGTCAAGAGCCCTGACGGCGATGCTGGCGGCAAACAGAGTGTTTGTCATGCGGGTGGACTTATCTCTGGGATGACGTTCGAAGCGTTTGATTTTCTAGATGCCGGCGAGCGGTCGGCGACAGGTTCGGCGGCTACACGGCTGTACCTTATCCTTGAGCAGATCCGTTTCACCGCGTCGACACGCTACCGCTGCAAGGCCCAGGCCAGCGGCCTCATGCAGCAAGCCGCAGCAAGCGAGGGATACAAGTGCGTACACGTGTACTGGTGTTTTGTCACAGATTGGAAGGGGGGTTCGAGGCAGCTTTCTTGCACGTCTCCATCACCTTCTTGCATGTGCTCTCTCTGTTTGCGACCAAGCATGCAGAGCCCAAGACGTCTACGACAGCGTGAAACTGTCAGTCCACCAATAGCCAAAGGCCGATACCAGGGGCCAAACACTGCACATAACCCAAAGTTCCAACACAATTCGCTGCCTCGCTCGCCAAGTCTGACGGTCCAGAAGGAGGTGAGAATGCGTGCACGAATGCTACAGGTTGCTGCCAGAGGTGGATGACCTTGTCTCGCCATCACCAGTACCTTCCTTCGGACGGTCCCATGTGCGTATGTGCCCTGCAATGGTTTGTCAGTGCGAAGTCTCTCGATGAGTGTTCGCGGAGTGGAGCTGGTGCCGTTTCACATCACGTGAGGTATTGGAGCACCGTCCCACATATGCCACTCACCATTGTTGCACGACGTGATGATACAGTCTTCTTCGAAGCCCAGCCAGGCAAGCGGATGCTCGTCCACGGATTTGGACTGCCAGCGGTTAGTGTGGTTGAGTGCACAGATGCGATGCTCTCTTACCAGCACTGGTGGCAGCATAGCTGTTTGCGCCCTAGGTTCGACAGGATGCATGATCTCGTTGCGGTCTTCACTTTCGGCGGTAAGGCTTGAGTTGGAGCGTAGTCGAGTCACTGTTGAGCGACTCTCTTTCCTCTGCATGGTCGACACGCTTCCTCGTTGGCGGACTGAAGCCTGCAATCGAACGCCCAAGTCGTCAGCACGTCTTCCCGACATGACGCTCAGAGCTAGTGTCACAAGCGCGGGACGTACCGCTTTAGGTCTATGCAGCATTCCGACGCTGAAGTCCCACAACAGCAGCCGACAGTCTTCGCCGACGCTGCCGAAGCGGTAATTCCGGTCGTCACATCTCCATGGATCAAATGCGACAGCGGTAACCCAAGAACTGTGGCCTTGACAGCGTGCGACAAGCATGCTGTCTGCCAGAGACCAGATCGAGACCAGGTCATCTTGTCCGCCAGTGACGATATATCTTCCATCTGGTGACCAGCAAACGCATATGATACCGCCGTAGTAGCTGGTGTAACAGTCTAGTAGCCTGCCCAGACGTCAGCTAAATACCACATGACAGTAGTCTAAAGGTCAGTCTCACTGCTCTTTGAGGAAATCAATGATCCGGAGAGACCCATCCTCAGAGACCACAGCCAGATGCCTGCAATCAGGAGAGAAGGCGAACGAGTTGATCTTCTGATTGGAGACCTTCCAGCACGCAACAGGGTTCGTTTTCTGGTTTCGGGACTGTTGCGATTTCTTCACATGCAAGGCCGGACCTCGCTCCGTGTCGAAGGACGCCTTATCTACGCCATTCTCCTCGGGTACAAAGGCTGCATCCTCTCTTTCCTTATCGTACACGACCAACGTCCCGTCCATATGCGCAGCAAGGAAGTAATTCTCAGTGTTTGGTAACCAACGAATGTCAGAGACAGGAGAGCTGTTGATGATCCCCTAGTGATTCGTTATCTCCTGTTCCAAATCTTGTTCTCTGGAGCAGAACGAAGCGCCACAGTCTTACGTTCTTGTTTAGTCGAGAGTATTTCTGGGACATGGGCTCCCACTATATGATATCTGATGTGGAGGATCCCATGATGACGTCCATGTGCGTTGAGCTCTTCGTCAACGGGTTTGTATCGTGACACAGAACATGGGCTTTTGTAAACAGTATTTTCGTCAGGTGATCGGTCTAGCGAGAGAATCAACGAGAGCCCTCGAAGCATCATGAAACTCCTAACCTTCTGCTCAGAGGAGAGATCAAGCCATTGCATCGCCCTATTCACATTCACAAAAGCAAAGAGACCCTCTGGGTTATGCTCTTGCAACTTTTTAGTCAACGTTTCATGAGGGATCACCCTGGATATGTACGACGAGTTGCTCTTGACGATATTGCTTTTGGGTTTCCGTCGTTTTGTGGGATCCTTGACATCTTTGCCGACGACTGTCACCAGTGCCGGATTCCCCTCTCCGAATGCAGGCGCCTGCGCTCTGAAAGCATCCGCGAAACCATTGCCCCTGCTGAATGAATCGTGTTCGCTACCCGGGCTTTGACCCTCTTCTTTAATGCTGGGTGGTAGCGCTGACTTTGCGCTTGCAGCCGTATCGGTGCGGTACAGCCGTTGAACGTTTCGTTGGCTCGGGATGAGGATTGTCAAAGAAAGCTTGGTACCAGCTGTTGGTGGTATCGGGGTTGTCGCAAGAGGATTTGAGTTCTGTACAGGAGCTTCCGAAGGGTGAGGTGGAGGTGTTGCGAGGAGCAAATCTTCCTTGAGAACGTAGGTTCCTAGCATGACTGAGTAAGGATGTATTCCGCTCATACGCAGGTCCAAGGGTGTGTATACCTTCTCCAACGACCAGTTGATATTCAGGACCGGTAGGATGGGTGAGGAGGTTGTTCGTTTCAATCAGCGTCCCGCCGGGAAAGCCACCAGTGTAGAGGTTGCCATTCGGGTATCTTGGGGGAGGTGGAAGCACGCTGCAGACAACCTTATCAGCATATATCGTGGGCCGACAGGGGCTTGACTTACAACATCGCCAATGACCGTGTCGCGCTGTGGTCAGTCCGTAGCTAACCGCCAACTTCTCACGTCTCTGAGCGCTCAGACTTTATCCAGGGAGCGCAGGCATCGGAGACGCATGAAACAGACGTACTAGAAGTTGCCAAAGCGTGTGCGGTCAAGATACTCGGCGAGTGGAATGTGGGGTAATGTAATAGGCTACTCGGGCAGAAAGGACTGACTTTTTTTTGGGGCACGGGTTACGGATAAGATCCCAGCACTGACAGCAGATGGGCCAGTATGTCGAAGTTATGTATGAATTGCCGAGCGCAATGCAGTACGCAAACACCTACCGTGTATGTTAAGGTATGTACACCGCGGATGAAGCCTCGAGCCGGCCATGCCTGTCATCCCTGCCAGACTTTGAAGTTGCGGCAAGCCACGAGGTGCGGAGAGAACATCAACCGACCCGTTGGTCTTCATTCTTGCCCTGGCGATCACTCCTGCCTGCAGGTCCAGAGTACAGCTTTGCTCACTCGTTCATGCCTGGTCGTGGTGACTCGTGTTTTGGGTGCGCTTGAAGATGTCCTTGAGTCATGGCAACAGTCCGTATATGCGTCTGTGGCGATGAAGCATGTGGGAAATCGAGCTTAATCACGAGCCTGGTTAAGGATGTCTTCGTCACGACAAAGATTCAATCTGTACTCCCCCAGATAACGCTTCCGCCCACGATCGGAACTCCCGAAAACGTCACTACCACCATTGTGGACACATCCTCCCTTCCGCAGGAACGGGACAACCTACGCAAGGAGATCCGGAAATCCAACGTCATACTCCTCGTATATTCGGATCACTACAGCTATGAGCGGGTGGCTCTTTTCTGGATGCCGTACTTTCGATCCCTGG
>NAJN01000419.1:0-23408 GCA_005059845.1 Cryomyces minteri
GACGAACGGTATAGGCTTAGAGGCGATATTGTTGAGGCCAGTCAATGCCAAGGAAACTGGTTACGGAACAGTATCCTCTCTCAGCTTGAGACAGCAGCTACTGCTTGCGAAGAATCAGTAGGAGCGACAGTCGCAGCGATATCTCCACCTGTTATGCCTCCTTCCTACTGTGATCCACTTGCATCAACAGAGCCTATATAGTAACCCCAACTTACACCAGTCATGTCAGTCAGTCAGTCAGTCACACACCCGAAGGCCTGCCGGTCAGTCAGTCAGTCGACAACCCCTCCTTGAGACCAGTCAGTCAGTCACAGTGTAGGCCGAAAACTGGCCTGACTGACTGTTGACAACACTGCTTGAATTGGTACGAAGCTTTATTGAAAGCTTGAGCTTCTGTACAGTGATGACCGAAGTAGCAATCATGGGCTTTAGAACTTCATGCGCGAGGAGGCACTCGTCATCTTGTAGAGTTTTTCCCTGTTGGTAGACAGGAGGGAATATTCGAATAGCTTTGCAGAGGTCAGATAAATAGTCAAGCACTAGAATCGAGAGCCAGCCATCGGAGGTGTTCATCGTTGAGTATGGATTGGTCAAGCTGTCTGCAGAAGAGGCAATGGCCTCTAGAGAGCTTCACTTAGCTTCGTGGTGCTTGACAGCTGCCGGAGGCATTCTTCCCCTGAGCTGCATGGTTGAGGTGATAACAAGTCATCGTAGCATCCCGAGTGTGTAAGTGTTTGATAATGTACAATGCTCAAACAAGCACCCTATCGGCAAATCGATACTATGAGTATCCACAAGAAGGCTCGGCGTCGCTGCCTGAAACGGGGGGCTGGACTGAAGTTTCCATGTTGTTCTTGTCGACACTCATTAGATTGCCCACAAACAGGTCCTCGAATCTCCCCTCACTACCACAACACCAACAACCATAACCATCGCAGCTACAAACTCTGTATTGTTGAGTAAGTGTACCTCTCGGTGACAGTACGCTGCTTTGGCCTCCCGAGATGCGGAGGAGGTACCGGTACGTCGAAGTTTGTGAAGCGAGGCGGTCAGATAAAGAGCTCCTCACGATCTGCTTCAACCATGGAAGACAGAGGGAAGACCAAATCTCTTACAGAACCAGCAAGACACGTCTGTCTTGTTCTTCCACGTCGCCGCCTCGTGTTTTGATGGCTCTCACTGGGCCATGCCGGTCGACTCTAGTCGATGTGTCGATGGACAGTTGACAACAATGCTCACAGGCCCTCGTGCGCAGGAACATCAGGCAGACGAAGAGGCTCAATGGCTGGTTTATCTAATGGCTCTGATCAGACCGTCTAGTCTTTCCAAGTCGCGGCTAACTTCACGGCCGTGGGCAGTGCTTTGCGTATTACCAACGAACCGACGACCCTTTTTCGTACCACCTTCCTGGCAGCTTGAGGTCTTGTGAATAGTGTGTTCTTCGCCATGCAGGAGGCTTTTGGAACCCATGCTGACAAAGGCATGTTTTCAGGAGGAAGGATCTTCGTCACGAAGGATCGAGAGTATCTGTGCGTTCCGACAATGAGTTGACACCGCTGCCACTAGACGAATCACAGCTATCCTCGACATGCGGACAACGGTCCGGTCTTCGGCAACGTCGGTGGGTAACGGAAGGAGAGCGATCCAAAGTGTCGAAGATTTGGCTTCTCTTTGGGTGCGTGGAGGAACTTCAGGGCAACTGACTTCGTTGCAGAAGTAGCGGAGAATTCGACACTTTGCGACCTTGCAAGGTCCCCCATAGAGTCCTCACGATGTTCTCGACGGACACAACGTCCGCCACAAAGTAAGCAGATCTCCACTGTCATCTTCCAGGCATTGGCTGATATAACAACCAGTGAAGATCGTGGAGTCAAAGTGGGGTGTCTGGTCACTGCCAGGAACAGTGACATGATCTGGGGGCTCTTTCTAGCGAGGCACCTCTGCTCTTCATACCAGCACCACGAGCCACAATCTGAATATGGCGTAGGACAGTCCACGAATGCAAGGGCAGCTGCAACAATCTTCGATGTCATGGGCTCTTGTTTCTCGTTTGTTTGCAAAGGCTGAAGGCTCGACGAAGGTACCGTAGAGTCCCAATCCCTTTTTCGGTCATGGCCTTTTGCCATGATGAAGTTTTCATCTGCGTCGGGGTTGCTAGCACTGCGTGAGAAGCGACATGCTGCAACAATATGGACGATTCATTCCAAAACTGAGCCAGAAAGCCAGATCCAGGTCGTAAACTCGTCAATTAGAGTTCGAATGGAGCGCTGATGGCTGGTATGAGACAGGGCTGCACCCGTGACGAAGTCAAGACCGTAGAGCCGATATGGCGCAGGAGAGCACGTTGACTAGGCCAGATGTAAGCGGAGTCTCGTCACTCTCTTACAATTCACGCCACACCACTCGTTCCCGATCATGATCCTTCTTCTGATTTGACAACCCGACTCAACGGCCTTCAATGTAACGGTTTTTGGGGACCATGTAATGCAAAAGTCAAGAGATCTGCGACATCAGCGAGGTTCTCAACTGGAAAGTCTGACAGTTGAGTGGGAGAGAAGGCTGACGTCTCCAGCGGAAATAGGAGTGGATTGCCTGCAGAGCAGTAGCTTGAACACTGCCGGGTATTGATACATTTTGTTGAGCAAGTGTACAAGCCATCCTAGATTGCCATCAACGCAGAATTATACTTGATGAACATTCATTAAGGCTTGTTAGTGGCTGCGAGCATCCTCAAAACACTGTGACCACGATCAATTGGATCTGGAAAGAGAGTATATAGTGGATACGACACCAAAACACGGAGCGATAGCAGAGGCTGACGATTTTTGAGAAGGAACAGGTGCATCCACCAGGCAAAGTTGGACTCGACTGCGGTAGACGAGCTACTGATGGGACCATAGAGTAATATTAGAACCGCAACCGGACCGGATGTCAAAAGCAACGACAGGCTATCCTTACCAGGTGAGACAGCCGGCTCTTCGTCTGCGTTTACGACTCAGGTGAGGAGAATCAGAAAAGCTGAACTCTTGACAAGTGTCATAATAACCCACGCTGATCAAACCAAATACCATACTAACCTTGTCTGACACGGGGTCGTCAATTCTCGTTGAGGTGCCAGAAAAAGGAAGAAGACAGTTGCTGACCTCTAGCAATGGCTCAGGAATCGGCGAGTCATCGTAGTCAAGGATTCTAAAGATCACTGGATCAGGAGTCAAAACCCATAGCTCAGTGTCTGCATCAGGTGAGAAAGCCGATTCTACATTTGCGTAGCGCAGCGGACTCGGGTGATGAGAAAACCAAACGTTGTGTGCTCGAAAACACCATAGCAAAACATGCTGGTTACACCAATGCTAATCTTCTCTGATGTTGAGTGGTACTGTTTCGCTGAGATACCACAGAGACATAAAAGGCCGATTGCTGACCTCTGGACACGGTTTAGGGAATGGCGAGGCATCGAAATCAACAGGTCAGCGACGAGAAGCCATGATGGAGACCTTGGGTAGGTAGAGCCCGATCTTTCTGTAACCAAGACAAGGCGACCTGGAGTGATACACCGCCTGTTGTTCTCGTTGAAGGCGACCTCATGCTCAACACGCGGCTAGAAGTCTGAGCTTTCTAGAGTGACGAGCGAGGTCTCACGTATGAGTGACTATCCTGTCTTGTTCCCCATCGACATGCATGATTATAAATAGAGTATCGTTTCTCCGCCGCGCTCAATCATGAGCCCCGCTGATTTGCTGTCGTGATTCATCTTGACGAATCCTAATCTTTTCTGAGGCCAAGCTTCGGCGTGTGCAAATTCCTGGTTGACGAGGCGAGAGGGCAGATGCTGACTCCTACCACCAGGTGACGACCGAGATGGTATGAATGGAAACTCTGACGGTGCCCGAGAGCACATCCCCTCTTGTCTTTCGTCGCGAAACAGCGATCGACCATGATGACAACGACTGTGTACATGTGAAAGTTCCTACATGGGCGGCCGTCATGGCAGGTCGAGTCAGGGAAAAGTCGAACACAGAAACAGCGATTCTGACCATCTTGTGAGGGCGTTGCGATGGTCCAGAACAATGTCGGTACACATGATGACGATGAGCAGAGATCCAAGGTCGCGTCGCAAGTAATAAAGCTTTAATGCTTGCAATAATCGTCTGGCGGACTTGAAGCGGACGCTCCTTTCCGCAGGACGTTCGACGATCGTGTAACGTATGAACGAATGATGGAGTCGCAGAGCGGACCAAGCCCTGTCGACAGGGAGCCGGTTTTCTTGAGATCGCTTTGCTGACCATGAGAGTGAGATGCCACAGAAGGGAAGAAACCTCCGTTTGAGGTACCGCACAAGGACAGGTACGTGCGAATGTGTCGCCAACCGAGTCTCGTCGAGTTGAAACACTAAGACAAGAATCTCGCGGATCCCTCTCGTCCCCTCGAGTGTTTGCCCTTGCTGACGGTCCAGGTCGCGAAGGCTACGCCATTCGACTGATCCGATGGGTCCACGGAAACTCTCGAGTCTGCCAGCTCGTGCAGGGCCTCCTTGCCCTGATGTGTGTTTGTGACGTTACTGCTCCGATTCAAGATAAGGGGCGGTACAGATCCTGCAGTATCCAAGTGTCATAGCGTGCTCTCCTGATGATGAAAGCCGCTATGCCCTCCTCTACGCACATGCAAGGCCGGAATGTGGAGAAGAATTACTCTAACTCCTCGATATCCAGCCAACCTACAGGTAGACTGGGATTGTGAAGAATGAGACTCCTGATCCATAAAACAATGGCAGAGCTGAAAAGAATTCTGAGTTGAGAGCAAGCACAACTGTCCAGCGACTCAACAACTGGGCGGGCCGGCACGTTTCGGTTCTCCTTCGGTACGCAGATCGCCACGTCCCAGCGTAGCCGGACGTACTGTGGTTGTACACGGGAAGCTCATGGCGAAGCATTATTGCAAAAGTCGTGGCTTTCAGGCTGATCAGCCAGACCCACTCGAGGTTGACGCTGCAGGGTGCAGAGACGAGGCCTCTGTTGCAAGTGGGGAGTGCTTGCAGATTCATTGGTCCTTCTTCTTGTGTCGCCAGCAATTTCTAAGTGGAAGTGTCGAGTTCAGCAATTACTTCCGATATCGACGATTGACAACTCCGAGCTCCCTGGGTGAGAGTTGCCTATATCCGGGTCCACTTCCATGTGCGGTGGCTTCAGCGGCAACAGGGATGGTTCTCCAGATATAACCTCATATATACCGTGATATCAATTTCAAATCAACATGTGTGTTCAAACATCTCGACTTCATCACTCGTTCCAGGTGCTCGTTGTCTCCAGTGCTGCGGGTGCGACACCATTGGGGCAATCTTGTCCAAGCACTCTTGGCAGAAGTCAAGGTGAGCTCGGACTTACGCCTGTAGGCCTCTCCGATTGTCTGGTCATGTCAAGGCGTCGATTGGCTGCCATGTCTGACTAGCTTCATCTCTTCGCCGTCGATGCTCACCAAGGGTACACCTTGGAGCTTCAAGTCTTTCTGCGTTGCCCCCCAGCCGTCGGGCCCAGGATCAATAGCTCTGGTTCCTTCCGTTATCACGTACGTTCTGAAGCCCGCCTTGGCCGAATCAAGAGCCGTGAACTTGACACAATAGTCCATGGCAAGCCCGGCTATATATACATGCGAGATGTTGGCATCCTTGAGCTTCTTCAGCAGGTCACTCGTGGCCACGCTGGGGCTTTCGAAAGGATCCGTAAAGGCTGAATACATCTCGACTCGTCTGTCCTGCCCCTTTTCAACGATGTGTTGCACCTTTCCGATGTCAAGCTCGGGTAGAATTTCGGCTCCTGGCGTACCTTGTACGCAGTGGTCCGGCCACAAGCGTGTCGACTGCGTCTCTGATGCGTTGTACGGATTGCTGATGGTGATCATAGATTCAAAAGGTATGTTGTTTGGTGGAGGGTGATTGGAGGCAAAGGAGATGTGATCACGAGGATGAAAGTCCTTCGTCGCGACCTTGATGGCGAACGGGAGGGATAGCAGGAGGTTGATCGTCGGGATGATGTCGCGGCCGCCTGCCACTGCCAGGGAACCACTCTGATAGAAGCGGCAACAAGTCAGTCTCTCTTCCAGTAGTACTTTGCGGACATTGGCTTACCGGTGGGCAGAAGTCCTCTTGTACGTCTACGATTACCAGTGCCGGTCGAAAGGCCGCGTTCGAGGCCATGGTCGCGGCTATGACGTGAGGACGGTCGTACAAACTTTGCGCGGGGACAAGTCTTGTGTATTAGTCCTTCAGCTACAGTGTTTCATCACAATCACACGATGAAGCAGAGTTGCCTCAACGTCATGTCGTTTTACCGTGTTCGCGTTGTTTTATCGAGGTCCATTCGCTACAGGTTGGTACTGTACTGAGTCGCTCCCCACATATCTACCCGAAGAGTCTTAGCCCTCACCATCATTCCCCTTACTCCATCAACCTTAACTTGACCACACCACAAACGTTCACTCTACCTACCTTACAGCCTAGGTGGTTCTTCAACGGGATCCCCTACTTGCATTACGAGATGCTAGGTTTCGACGAGCGTCCAAGGGTCCTAGGACGGAGACTTATGTTCGCAGCCTCAAGTCTCGTTGAACCTCACCCTGTGCAGTGTCCTTGGGCAAAGCCGTCCTTGAATACCTTCAGTACCTTCAATGCGTCTCATTAGCTTCACCACATCCTTGCACCGGTGAAGACGTGGAACCTAGTCAGGCATCAGCGCCATGACTCCAGCGAGAGCTCACTCCGCTCTGTATACTGCAGTCAGCGGTCAATTGCGCTACCGACGCCGGCGCGGCTGACTTGGAGTGAATGCCATACGAGAACCCTAATCAAATTGATGGCAAGCGTAGGTCCTCATCGTTTTGCAGAGGAGCGACCTCCGCTGTTACACACTGTGCAGAAGGACACAGGCTGCTCTCGTAACATATTAGAGCGCACCAGATACAAGTCTCGTCCAAGGTGATTACTCAAGAGGAAGCACGGATAAAAGGACAGTTCCTAGAGCAAGAAAAAGAGCTTTTGATTGGTCTCTCCAAGACTCTGGCCCTCAAGACTAACGTGCTAGCTTGGTTTCCATACCTGATCGTCGTGTCGACGATTGGTGTGATGTACCAACAGCAGAAAGTGCGAGTAGGGTCCTCAGCACGTTTCCCACACGATGCATCAATACAATATTGGCACCGCAACAAGGCCTTCATAGGTATATCAGTACCGAGCACCGCGGACCTCGTCTCTGGCGAGCCGCTTGCACTTCCACGAAACGTCGGGAGAGTATCTTCCACGGGAAGAGCAACATGACGCAACACACAGTCCCCTCAGAATCAGTACCCCTGCTCTTCCACTCTATTGGGAAGAATTCAGATCTTCGTCTCTTTGCCTCGGCCTTCCTACTCCATTCAGTTACTGTAGGATGAACAAATCTAAGCAAGTGCCAATCCTGAACGTACGATTGAGTCCCCTTTTTCTCCTTCGGAAAGGTCATATCTTCTCAACGTCACAGCAACGGAGAAAATGTTGTCCGTGTACAACACGTGTCGTTGTCGGCCCCAGTTCGTTCCAGAAACGCAGCGCACTTCGTGTTTCTACTACCTCTCGACATCGAACCCGAAGTCTATAAGGAAGCTGTATTGAAGAGAGAAACCGCGCATTGCTTCAGTTCGCAATCAACAAATCGTGCAATGATTGCATCTTCAGTAGCGTTTCCGCTTGGCAATCGTCGTGTCGTGGTCTGGCCTCCCTCGGACTAGACGAACGTGGTCGCTGCAGCGACGATTTCGATCTGCGGTCAACTTACGCAAGTCTTGCTTGGCCTGCGCCTCTGACATCTTCCATCACAACCCGGCTTCCTGCGTTAGGTCTCTTCGATCCATCTGCCTCAGCTACCCTCGCTCTGATTTGGGGACTTCAGTGTACCTGGGATCGCTATGTGCTACTGCAAATGAAAGGCAGCACTTATCGCTCATTCGAGTATAGCCGATGATTTTGGCAGTGGGTGGACCATGGCCGCATCGCTTCCTTAATCCCATCCATGATTCCATGTTGGTCACTCAAGCAAAAGCGTAGAATGCTTTGGTATGGAAAGAGCCCGGAGGTTGGCTGCACATAGACAGAGAAGTGCTTCTTGCTGTGCGAATCCGGGCTGTTGTTGTTCTGATCACGACTATCTCGCACACCGTGCATGGGAGTAGGATCAAAGTCTGTGCTGGCGAGGTTGCTGTCTGCAGGTGGAACTTTGTATTCCATTTCAACAACTCTCATTACACCCGTGGGACCATCGGTGTAGTTAGCGACATCGATGGTCTCACGGGTTACCCCCCTCCCATTTCCTTACGTTACCCCCGTTACGCAGAACAGGCTAACCGCATACACTCAGAGTCTTATCGCACCATCTCGAGGCCTACTGCCAGGCTCCGCTAAGTATCCCTGACTCGTGTCGCAATGACCATCTGCTAATCCACAAGTACAATACACCAATTCCTCCTCACCCCTGCTCCTCCTCCTCCTTATCGCCCCCAAGATGGGCTTTCCCCTCCCCTTCCTCCCCGAGATGGGCCGGCGACAAAAAACCCCCAATCGACACCGGGGGGATTTCTAGAGTCACACCGGGTGGCTATAGTTTTGCACTTTTGACACACACTAGATCCCACATGGTATGCGTTATGCCACATTTTGAACCCTGGCTATATGAAAGCGCTTACGAGGCTCGACCTCTGAGCCGTAAAGCGAAAGTACACTTGTGTGTCTTGAGAGGACCAGGGCATCAAGCCGGAAGGACTGACTTCCACACCATGTATCGCGACTGATGCCATCTACACGGCGAGCTTCCTGCAGCTATGCCCGGGACCCGTGGGGATGTGAGAGCCGCATCGCTGTTCTTTCGGGTCGCCTACTAGCTGATGAAGAAGCTATTCGATCCAGAGGCAGCAGGCAGGTTCTCCTTCTGCGTTGTCTCGACTTCGGGGTGAGAGAAAGCCAAGCGATTCGGCCGCCGTCAGAAGGGAAATAGCCGTACCTTGTGCAAGGAACCCCGCGGCTTCTTCCTTTTCACAAGCCAATGCCTGGATGACTGCCCGCGGGTTCAATTCCCGAACTAGTCACCTTCACAGCCTTCTCATAACATTAAGCTTCTGTCCGCTTGTTTTGTCCATCCGTCGGTGGTTCTCGCCGACTTTTCGAGGGCGATGGCGAAGGCTAGCGACGCCAGGAGGATGGTAAAGAACAGGAGTTGTATTGTTACAGCCGTGTTTCGATACGCATTTGGTCCGTTTGTCCGCCTCCGTGCAGTCTATCATATCAGTGCATTCAAACACCTCAACTCCCCACAAGCCATCACAACCTCCTCGAAGCACAACCACCAGAAGCACCAAAGTGGTCAGAACGCACAGCACCGTTATCTCCTCGATCCCCATGGCCGTGCTCACGCCGCATCCGCGAGGGCCACCGCATCCGCTGCATGTGCTGAGATGTCGTGTTTCGCTGGGCGATGTAAGACTCGTCCTGCAGCCAATTCGAGCTCCTCGTGGTTGACGTCGTCGAGGCGGGACAGATCCGAAGGGCGCAGCGGGCACCGGAGGCGTGGAGCGAGAGGTCTTTAACGCAGTGTCCTGAGCACGCGGCACGACGGTTCTGGAGGTTCATGCATCCTGGACGGCTGTGAGGTAGGTCCTCGATGGGTCCTTTACCTTCTTTATCACTGTTCACGGCATGTGGACTTCTTCTGCTTAATGACTCAAGCACCACTCGAGTCTTGGGTCTAGCGCTTGGGATGCTCGAGTTGAATGCGGTCTTCTCGTTTACGGACTTTGGAGAGGCGTCCAACACGTACAAGCCTCTACGTACCCCGTCACAATGTTTTCCTGGCACCAGACCGTTGTTGCGCAACAGCTTCTCGTCCTGTCCTGTTGGAGCTGCAGCTTCTCCCAACCCCCTTTGAGCTTCAACCTAGAAGACCATTTATGCTGGCGCTGCTGTTCGTTGTAGACTAGTTCTCGATGTCTCCTCTACAGCTCCTGGAGCGCCACCCTCCGCAACAAGCCGAAAGTGCGTTACTCGTCGTGCCGCTTGCGGATCTGTCTGTTCTACGGTAGCAAGACGACAGCAGCAAAACCATCAGCATGAACTGACAAATCCGCAAGCAGCACGACGAGTAACACATCTGAGTTACATACGCCCCTTCCCAGCACCTCCCCCAGCACAGGCCGACGCCGTAAGCACCGCAAGCAACAGTCGCCAGAACACCCAGTCCACCACAGAAATACCCCCTCCTCCAGCAAGCACAAGCTCAGATGCACAGACCACCGACTACTGCCCGAGTCCCGCGCCATTGTCGTACGTCATAAGCGGCCAGCTCTGGCCCTCACTCTGCGCACCCACGCCCGCCTCCGGCATTACCGCACTGGCACCGACATCGCCCACCCCGCTGCTCTGGGCGTCGCGGCCCCCGAGGGCCATCAGCGCGTTGGCGGAGGTCAGGTACTCGTGCGGGCCGAGATGGTCGACCATGCCCTCTGTGAACTGGCGCCAGGCGATGGGGCCACCAGCGTAGGGCGCTTGCGTGGGCGGCGAGCCGAACATGTACGTGTTGGGCGGCGGGGCCATGGGCTGAGATTGCGGCAGCGGAGCGGCAAGGTGGGCTGAGACGTCCGGTTTGAGGACTTGATCGGCGCCGGTCGCGACGGAGTAGGGCGGCTGTGGGACCTCGTAGGCGACGACGGCGCTTTGCGGGTAGGAGGACACGGAGACGGATGAGGGCTCTGGGTAGGCGTAGTGCGTGGTGGTGGGGTAGGCACCTTGGTTCTGCGCTAGCGATGGGTCGTCGGGTGGGAGATAGGTCGTCGTACTGGGCGAGTTGATGCCAGTATTGTTTGTGTGTGCTGTAGGGAAGCCATGGCTGTGGTATGGTGCACCGTAGGGGTCCTGGCTCTGAGACTGATGAGGGCGATTTCTTTCGGGTGAGTGCGAAGAAGCGGCCATGTTGGCGGTGGCGACAGCGGCCGAGGCGGTCTTTGTCGCGAGGTGGCGGCTGATTTCTCCAACAGCGGCATCGACGATGTTGCGGATGGCTAATTGGAGCCGGTTCCCAGTCCCTGGCGGACAATGGGATGGATTGCCCGAGAAGTCGAGCATGGAATGCATGGCGAGCAAGGCACCGGCGTCCCCCATCACGTCGAGCCAGAGGTTCATGTCCTCTCTCAGTCTCGTCAACTCAGCCGAGGTGATCTGGTCCTTGCGTTCGGAGTACGCGAAGAGCGTAGTGAAGATCGCCGCAAGATAGACCACGCAGTTGCCCCATGTCGTGTCCAAGCTCTTCAGATTCCGCAGCTGCACCACACTGTGGAGCAGCCTCTCCGACGAGTCCACGCAGACATCCAGATTGCGAGCCATGACTTGAGCGCTCGAAGACCGGCACAACGCTGGGTGATGCAACAGCAGCTGAAACTCGCATTCCCAATGACTGAGGTAGAGGGCGAACATCCTGTCCGCCTCGTGCGTGTTTGGGCCGCCTGAAAGCTCCGGAGGAATCTGATCGTGCCATTGTTGGAGCTCTCGCTGTAGCCTTCGAAGTGCCATCTCGTAAGAGGTGGAGGACTGGCGGAGCGCGTAGACGGTGCTGTACATCTGCACGAGAAGGGCGATGATCTTCATTGCTTGTAGACCAACCCTGAATGAGCACTTTTGCCAGTCACTGACCATTCCGTCTGATGGCAGATTATCGTGCACCGGCTCTGGGAACTCAACGTCGATGTCTTCCATGCGCAATGGCATCGGTCGGCCAAGCTTGCCGCTCAGACTCACATGGATAGTGAGGAGACTCCAGAAAATGCGCTTTCGCAACTCCACTTCCTGGTTGTCCTTCTTGGGAGCCGTCTCCACCCATGCTTTCGCGGAGCGGTGTAAACCTAGTTCGATGGCTATACTGATCGTCAGATTCGTGACCATCCACGCAGCGCCCGGTTTGGGGAGGCTGCGGAGATGCGCGCAAACGAGAGAGAGGGCTTGCACGTCTTGTAGTGTGTGGCCGGATACTAGGCTGTGGAGATGCCCCAGGGCATAGCGATAATGCACATCTGATTGCTCGAGGGAGTACCGATCTGCATTGCGTGCGCCTAACTGGAATCTGAGAATTGCAAGCATCATGTGTACCATGACGGTTTCCGCTGCGGTAGGATGATATCTAGGGTCCTCGTATACAGTCGCAAGCTACGTATTGACGTCAATGATAGCGTTCTTGGTAGAATCGTGCGCACGCCTACTCACCAGACTCATGAAGGCCGGTTTGTGCAAGATGGGCGTGAACGGGTTGATTGAGCGAAAGTACCACTGAGCGTACATCTCGCACTCCTGTCGTGGTGGGAGTGGTACTTCCCCTACCAGTCTCTTTTTGAAAGCATAGTCCAGGAAATGCTGGTAGGAAGCCGAAGACGAGGGATCGTCTAAACTGCTTGGCATGAACTCGGCAAGGTCAATCTCCATGCCATACAGTGCAAGAGACGTGCCCTTGATGGGACTCAGGTAGTCGTTCGCTGAAGACACCCCCAGATAGTTGTCTCCTTTGCAGCCTGCACGAAAGGCGGGTAGAAGCGCGCCTCGATGCACTGTTTTCTCCTGCACGTTTACGTCTGACATCTCGCCCATGTTGTTCTCATATGGCACTTGATTCGCATTATTCATCCCCTGTCCAGCGTCCCACATCTGCGGTCCGTTGGGTTGGCCCGGCTGCGGCCAGCCCGCGGGAACGTAACCATTGATGCCGTTTGCTGGTTTCACATCCACACCGTTGTCGCGTAGTTGCTGTTGGAGGTCCAGGACTGCCTGTCTTAGGTATTGGTTCTCGTGTTCGATTGTTTCGGTGTGGCCTCTCGAGGTCGCGCGGCCCGTAATACGATCGGTGGTCACGCACTCTGTGTTGTTCTGCTGGCACGGCGAACAACCTCCAGGTTTCGCGTCGCAGCGGATCTTTCGAATCTGTGCGCACTCGATCAGCTTCTACGCGAACCCGTGTGGTGCTGTGCGATACAGCGCGGCTACCACACACCTTGCAACGATCGCAAGCCTGGCCGGTACGCGACGAGGTCATCAACTTCTTCTTGACGACGGCGGAGAAGCCCTCCTGACTGCCATCGGGCTCGCTCTTGGGCGTCTTCGGACCTGGACCTGGACCTGGACCCGGACCCAGAGGATTGGAGTCGGCTGAGCGCTTGGCTGAAGGCATCTCTAGTTGTCGCGGCCCTGCAACACGCAAAGCCTGCCGCGTGTGGAGCTCTCCGTGGCAATGTCCGTCACAGGACTGCACCTCGAGAAGCGAGTCGCATCGGCGGAGGAAGTTTCGAGTCAGGCAGCGCTCCGAGACCAGTGACACGCGAAAGACAGAGGCCCAAGTCGTGGTCGGCGCGAAGGTGTGATAACTTGCAACTTGCCAGGCGCAGCTTATTGGCCGAGGGGAGCACCTCGAAACACCACCAAGCGCGTAGCCGAGATCGGTGTCTGACGTCGAGGCTCCAGGAAGTGAAGCAGAACCGCGTCGCAGAGCCTTCACGCTCACTCTTCTCCAATTTCGTGTTACCGTACTGCTCGAGTTCGAACAGCATATTCTGGCTGGAAGCACGATGGCACAGACACAGACAATCACTCTCCCACATCTCACATCAAATCCACTATACCTATCTCTTTTCGAAACCGTGAAGAATGCACCCTTCCTAAGGCAACAGCTGCTTGACGGAAACACCGAATTTGAATACGCATTCCTCGATGCTAGCGCGGTACTTGGCCTCCCTACAAGTCTTCCCTTGTTTTCTTTTGCATCGTATCACCGCATCCAGATGGCAATCGAGACGCTGCAGGCCTAACGGTCCGCAACAGGTACTCTCTGTGGGACATGTGCTAGCTGCATGCTTCCGAGCGGTCAATGACATGAACCACAACCGTCTCAAGAGTCGAAATGTTCATTCTGAGATAGTCTTCTCGTTGTCGCCTAATAACAATGTTCGTATATCTCTACGGTCACCAGCACAGGACTTCCGTCTACTGAGGCGCAGTCCCCACTTGGACGTTACCGTGTTGACAGTTGTCGCAGATCGCAGAGAGCTTTCGTCGTTTTGGTATTACAGACACTACTACCTCTATTTTGGCCATCAAAGTAGCTACAAATGACTCCATCACTGCTTCAGCCGTCCAAGAGCATTTGAGTAGAAACGTTGAGGGAGTCTCAATGCCTTTCTCGGATGAGGTACTTGCTTCGATCACTGATCTAGCTAAGGTGAAGAAGATATATAAGCTCAACAGCCCTCCTGCGGGTGAAGGCAAGAAGGGGAAGGGGAAGGCTGAGACGAAACACAGTGGCGCGTTGAACGGAGTGGTGAACGAGGCGGACGAAAGGAGAGAGATGGAAGTATACCTGCTAGGAATCATGGCTCTGAAAGGGTCTTGATACGAAGCTTTCTTTGAGCTTGACAGCCGCTATCTTGAGTAGCGCTGCGGTTGACACGTGTTCTGCTCCTCTGCTCCCATCCAGTAGCTTCCGAGAATCGTCAAGGTGTAAGCACAGTCTGACGGGCTCTAATTATTTAGCAAGGCCAGATTCCTCCACCAGTTGCACAAACTCGATCAAGACTGTACTTCGTTCAACTTGCAGTCAATGCCACTTCGAAGTGTGAAAGGATTTATGTTATTTGGTCGATCTCTGAGTTCACGTGACCGAGCCTGTTGACCGCATTCGCAGTTGTGCATGGCACTTTACAAGGAGAACACCATCTTGAACTGAGCTGGAGAACCAGCAAGCACAGACAAGTTCAGCTAGAACACCATCCAAACCCCACAGCCGCCATCAGTCATGAACATGGACTTCGCAAGTCTGAAGGAGGCGGCCTCCAACCTGACGCTCTACGATCTAAAGGCAGGGGTGCGGAAGGTCCAGAACGGTGAGAAGCAGCTGTGGTCGTGTCTGAGACTGCCAAAGCAGCTAATAGTATGTGGCAGCTGTCATGAATTACACGGAGATGGAGGCAAAGGTCAGGGAAGCCACGAACAATGAACCTTGGGGGGCGTCAACCAGTCAGTACCCTACACTCTCATCCCAAGACTCATTGACCTTCTAACGTACACTTAGCCGTCATGCAGGAGATTGCCAATGGCACATACAACTAGTAAGAAAGCACTGCTTCGTAGCTGTTTCTTTAGAAGCTAATCAAACCTACAGCCAGCTGCTAAACGAGATCATGCCTATGATATACAAACGCTTCACAGAAAAGGCAGCGGAAGAATGGCGACAGATATACAAGGTCGGTCTGGTTCAGCGGCAGCAATGCGACCTACTAACAGACCTAGGCCCTACAACTGCTTGAGTATCTGATCAAGAATGGTTCGGAACGGGTCATTGACGATGCACGATCTCATCTCTCCCTCCTCAAGATGCTTCGCCAATTCCACTTCATCGATCAGAACGGCAAGGACCAGGGCTTGAACGTACGCAATCGGTCGAAAGAGCTCGCCGAACTGCTCAGCGACGTCGACCGGATTCGAGCGGAGCGCAAGAAAGCGCGAGCAACCCGAAACAAGTATGGCGGTGTTGAGGGAGGTGCTGGCACAGGAGGGAGCATGTCAAATACGAGCAGATACGGCGGGTTTGGCAGCGAAGACCAGGGTGGATATGGAGGCTACAGTGGAGGTGTCTTCGGTGATGGAGGAGGGTTTGGTGGCCAGTCGTCGGACTTCCAAGATACGCGGAGTACAAGTCGAGGTCGAGATCGTTTCGAGGAATACGACGAGTACGACGAAGGAGCCACAGCACCATCCGGCAGGAGGAAACCAGACGCACCACGAGCGTCATCCGGAACTAGGAGGTCGACCAGAAAAGCCGCATCGCCGAAGCCTAAGCCGAAGCCAAAGGAGCCAGAAGTCGACCTCTTCTCCTTCGGCGACGACGATCCACCAGCAGTACAATCTATGTTGAACGGAAAGCAAGCAGAGACCTCATCCGCAGGCGACTTCGGAGCCCTGCAACCCGGCAGCGCAGACGACGACGAATTCGACGACTTCCAGTCCGCCACGCCCGCGACCACACAAGCGCCCGCGAAGCCAGCAGTATTCGGTCTCTCGCCCCCGCTCTCCCAATCCACGACCATCCCCTCGACCCATTTCGCAGCACCCCAACCACGCTCCGGCGCCCAAGGCGCCAACATCAGCGACCTCTTCGCCTCCATCTCGCCCGCCCCAAGCGCTTCCGCCACGCCCTCCAACACCTCCACCTTCTCGCCACCACCGCTCCAACAGCCGCCGAAGCCGACGGGCTACCAAGCCGCGCAACCAAACTACTTCACCTCCGTCCCCATGGCGCCCAGCCCCGCTCAGTCGGCGTCCTCCACGCCTGGCATCACGTCTCCTGTCGGCGGTCCCAAACCCGCAGCCGCAGCAGGCAAGTCGTCAGGCGATGCCTTCGCGTCTCTGCTGGGCGGCGCGGGCGCAAAGAAGGCGGGCACCCCGACTAGCCGCGTCACGATGGCCGATATGGCCAAGCAGAAGGCCAGCGCGGGCATCTGGGGCACGGCGACGGCGGCGGGTCCGCCGTCTCAGTCTGGGGCTGCTGGACAGAAGAACGGAGGCGCTTTTGGGGATTTGCTGGGTTAGATCAGGCGAGATGAGATGGATTGTAGCGTTGAAGGCCGGGGAGCATTGCAGCAATGCCATGGGAGTAGACACAGGGTGTATGCGACATTGGGCGCGTCGTGGAGGGTGCGGGCACGTTGAGATGACAAGGATCCTGCAAGAAACAAAAGCCGTGCTGCGCAGTCGCACTCTAGACCTCTGCTATATCGTGTATGGTGACACAAGGAAACCCGGATACTGCCATGCAAGGGCGCAACAAAGTTTCGCTTGTATACGTGTTGCACCCGACCCGACCTCCTCAGGCGTCTAAATTGCCAACCATCTCCTCAGCCAGTGACCCCTCCTCTTATGAACTCCCGTTCCCAACCTCTCAAAACACCCATCTGTACGAAACACATCGATCCAAACCCTTTCCACACGCCGCAATGCATATCCAAAACGCAACCAGCACCAAGGGGTCCAACGCGGCGGGTGCAACAAGACACCAATCGACACCCAACGCCAACTCTGCTCTTATCCAGCGCCTGTGTGTCGCCGTCCCGTCCCATGCATGCAATGTTTTCCAATGCGGCCGCGAGGCCGTCTCTGTTCTGCCGTTTATTCTAAAACCGTGCACGCGCACATCGCGGGAATGAGTGTCGCGAATAAGGAAACGGGGTATCGGGGTATCGTGGGAACGGAATCGCCAGAGGAGGTGCCAGCCTCGAGGACGAGGTGAGAGATCAGGGGCGTGGGTCGCGTGGAGACGATGTGGAGCGCCCCATCGACTCGCTGATGTTCGTGGAGGGTGGAGGCCGGAAGCGCTCAAGTGGGTTGTCGAGGGTGCGCGAGGAACAGTCGAGGGCACCAGGTAGGTACCTTGCGCCATCGATTGCGCGATGGGACGTGCAGATAAAACCGTCGAGAGTGGTTGTTGGTAGGTCCGGTGAGTTGCCTCAGTTTCAGTTGCCTGGATCCGAATGTGAGTCATGTTCTCATGTTTCTGGATCACATCGCGATCATTGGAAAAAAACCAAGTACCTGGATCGCGAGGTTGCGGTTCTTCACAGTTGACGCTGTACTCGCGGCGCATGATGCGGCGGGAGATCGCTGTTGTGGCTGACATTCGTGCTGCTGTGGGGGGGTTGATCGCCACCGGTAGGGGTTTGTGCAGCAACGGTATAGGTGAGTGTTCCGAAAAGATGTCTTTGCTCTACCAAGTCGATAGCAAAAGAGCAATAGTGTGATTCAGGAGCTATGGGTGTCTCAAACTGCTGCAGTAGAGTGTGTTTCTTGTAAGGTGAGACAGAAGGTCAGGAGTGTCAGTGGGCGAATCTGCGATCTTATAGATGTTGGCCTGGAGGGTGACGAAGAAGAGCCTCAGACCAAACAGGCGGCCTCCAGGGCCAACTCGCGCTTTGTCGCCGAGGGTGGCGAATTCGTCAGCGAGAGGGCAAGCAAGAGCAGCACGGGTCGTTCGCGGCACGCACTACGAGGGAAAGGCATTCGCCAAGCCAGCGGAAACAGTCACAGTCACAGTCAGTTGCCAAGAGCCCTACTTGTATGGGCCATTGCGGGCGGAGTAGGGGGGCCATGCTGGCGACTTCTCACGTTGTTGGCGCTGGATGGGAAGAGTCAAGTACGGGACGCGAGCAAAGCCCCCGCCAGGGCGGTTCTGCGTCGCTGTGTAGGGTGGGTGTCTGGGAGATATGCCTTCGATAAAGGATGGATGCGAGTTTCAGGGTGACTGGTCAGCCTGAGGGTGAAGTTGGGAGGGCAGTGCCTGGAATCCAAGACACACTTTTCGCTACACAACCATGTGAGTCACTGATCATGCCGAGGCTCGAGGCGCAGTTGCGACTCTCGCACATCTCACAAGTTGCGTGTGGATGTGTTGAGTGCAGGTGGGTTGCTGGTCTGGAGGGATCTGCACTGCCGCATCTGCCCTGGCATGGTTGTCTCTGAGGACCGGAAGCGCTACAGTGCGCGCACGTCTCACAGCCAGGTACACGCGTAAGAAGTGCAAATGACAGAGCAGAACCCCGTCGAAGGCTCAGGAATACTCAGACGTGTTGAACGTGAGAATGTTGGAGCAGAGACGGGTTGTGGCCGACAGAGCAGCACTCACCGCGCGGCCTGTCAACCTGTCAACCTGTCAACCTGTCAATCTTGCCGCCTGGTGAGGCTTGCTGGTCCGCTTCTGCCTTGCGACCCGTGATCAGCTGAGGAGAACGCAGCTGCTGCGCCCTGCGATGATGTCCCTCAATCATAAAGACACGGCCCACGCCCCGAGAAGCTCTTTTGCACCCTTTCGATGTTGGCTTCGCCCTTTGCTGCGGTCTCCGCCTTGGGGGCCCAGGCAGGCAGCAACAGCGAACCATACGTATTTGGTAGCAAGCCCTTCTTCAACACTGCCTCCGAGACCGAAGTGTCGCTCGGCAGCTTACCTGGTCTAGACTGTGGTCTGATTGCGAGCGTTCAGAGACGCCAGCAGAATCTCCAAAGACCAGTGACAGAGCTGGTTTCTGTGCTCTCTCCTGCCTCACCAATGCCAAGGCTCACCACTCACACAGCCGTGCGCGTCACAGAGGCTCTCGGATCTTGCAAACTGCATGTGAGATGTCGTTCATGCTCTCTTGCGACGTCCGTACTTGACTATCGCTTTGTCTCTGCTCCGCTGCAAGGGACGTCTCGGCCATGCGGTGACACGCGAATTCGGCCCGCGCCCTTCTCATCTATCCACTCACCAGGCATAGGGCGGCAGCCGGATCTGAGGTACTCTGACTGTACAGGTAACTCCGAGCTGTGTTCCGGCTCATGGACTGAGACGTTGACGGCCTGCACCAATCTTGCCTCTCTCGACTCGCGTGAAGCAGACGAGGGTCGAGCTTGGTACGTTCAGGTACCACTGCAGCCAAGCGCCCGGCTACTGTAATGCGGCGGGCCTGCACCGGTAAAACCTACCAGACAAACGTGGACGGCGTGGGGAAGTGTCGAGAGCTGAAGTGCGATTGTCTCTTCAACCTTGTCCACTCCTCGCTCGCTCAGGGCGCGCGTTGATCTCGTACCGCAGACAGGTAAGGAGAGCGTCGATAGCATTTGCACAAGAGTGAACAACACCTGAGTGTCGCGCAGCTGGTGCTGTCCTCGCACGGCGAAGAGTAACACCAAATACTCGTGAAAGCGACGAGCAGAGCTGCTCTGCGTGATTGGCCGTGGCCTGGTCCAGTCCCTGCAGCTCATCTCGACGATCTGGTCACTCCCGAGCTTGGGATCGCACGGGCCCGGGTCTCGCTCTCTCGTGTTACTTACAAGCGACAAGCTGCCTCCTGCCCCCCTTCTCCTTCTCCTTCTCCTTCTCCATCTCCGTTCCTCACACCACGTCCCGACTCCTGTGTCCTCGCCGTCGAGCTCGATTACATCCCCACGGACGTTAGTCTGTCGGACATCTCTCGAAATGCGCTCTTCAGTCCTCGCAGTCGTCGCCAGCTTCGGTGTTGCTGCGTTCGCGCAGACCTTGTCTGATCTCCCTTCATGCGCCGTAAGTCGTTTGACTTCCGCCCGGCAGTGCTGCAGTCCTAGTCCAGCACTGTTGAGACAACGCTCTATCAGCGCACAATGCTGACGATGATGCCATACTCCAGTCCGCCTGTGTCGGCAGTAACTTGGGCGGCTGCTCAACGCTCGACATCAAGTGCATCTGCAGCAATGCGAACCTCATCTCCAGTCTGTCCTGCTGCGTCGCCGGTGCATGCTCGGCATCCGACCAACAGAGTAAGCTCACTTCCACCGCAAGCACATCACGTCCGCAAGTCCGCAAGGACTTTCTACGAGACGAACGTCCCCGTTCCGTTGCTTCCATTGGGCGGGCGTCCAGGCGAAAATACTCCTACAGGATTTCCTGTACCCTAGGCCGTACTTCAAAATAGCTCTACCTTGTGGTTCATCCTCCGCCATCTCCATTAGCTGACCCAAGTCTCCTCGTACAGAAACCATAAATTTCGCCAGCCAGCTCTGCGCCGCCCAAGGCGTCACCCTCCCCACAACCGCAACCTGCGCCTCGACTGCCTCTTCGACGTCCGGCTCCGCGACCGGTAGCAGCACGGCCGGCGGTAGCGCGAGCGGCACCGGCACCACCGTTGTGGGCGCGGGAGCCACCCCTTCGAACACCAGCAACACTTCCGGCTCGACTGCGGCGTCAGGCTCCGCGTCGTCATCAAGGGCCTCGTCTTCGGCTGCCAGCAGTAGCGGCACCACGACGGTCAGTGGGGCCGCAAGTGCCGCGACGACGTCGAGCGCGGCCGCCGCGTCGCAGACGAAAAGCGCTGCTGCCACGAAGCTGGCCGGGAAGGGGATGGGCGTGGGCGCTGCTATTGTCGGATTGGCCGCGCTGTTGTAGTCGCAAGCTGTGCTTGACGCTTGGATACCGCGGGGACGCAGACCAGTGGGAGTTACATGGGACGGGCAGAGGTTGGTGTCGGATGGCAGGCGTGGAACAGCGTGACAGCGAGGGCTGGTGGCACTTGTGTGGATTGTGGACGAGATCTTCGCTTCTTACACTTCGAATCCAGACCGTTGTCATGGTTTTTTTTGGTTTTTTGAGAATACCAAACCTTCTAGCAACCTATTGCAACAGTCGCACCAGAAGCACGAAACGCCGTCCATGCCTGTGCCGGTTCAGGATCGATTCTCGCAACGAAAGCGTGCTCTCGTCAAGCCAAGCCCCACCAGAGAAAAGTCTGGTGCAGCACCTCCACGCTTTCCCCTCCTCTCAGCGGCGTCCTCAGTCCGGCACGATCGGCGCGGCCGCTGGTTCTCAGCGCTGCAGCAGCAGCAGCAGCAGCAAGTCCAACGCCAGCAAGACCAGGCGATACAGCACAGCCCGTCGATTAGCGAACTTGCACCCAGACTCGCACTCTTCGGGCCCACATAAACCGTATACACAACCACGTTGTCTACAGACGAGACTCTCGGGGATAGCACACAACTAGTATCTGTGTCTTGTATACTTGCACAACTTTTGACAGAAAAGGGCTTTGATTAGGAACATCAGGGAGCAAAGTTGTCGAACTATGGAAGGTACTTGGGCTTTGGTGGGGTTTCCTTCCTGCCTCACTAGAGTCAAGTACTTCGGGGTCGAAAACTGTATGTATCTACTTCAGGAGAGAAAAACCTGCGTGTAATAAATTCCTGGATATCGAGGTGAACAAAGTGTAAGTTTGGGTAAATGTAGACTGATCCTTGGAATATACGGTTCTATGGTGTTTTATAGTATTTATGAAACTTTTCAAGTGAAAAAGGCGAGGGTTGGTGAGAACTTGCCAGTCGACGGATTTTTTAATGTCCTGTGACTTGTACATCAGAGGCCGAAAAAACGGGCGGGCAGGCCAGGCGCAAACGGAAGATGCGAGTACAGTAACAGGGTGCGATAGCCGGGTGGGTTGAATGACAGATGCCCCCCCCCCTCTCCTCTTCTCTGCTCTTGACATCTCCAACGAGTGGACTCGAAAATAAAGCTCAGAAGCAGCAAGGCTGTGCATGCAGATACAGATCCATCGGATCCCCAACCCCCAGTCCCCAATCCCCTTCTCGTGGGGGGGGAGAAACGAAATGCGCCGAGGGGCTGTCCTTTTTGGCTCCGTTCCCCGCTATCCAACGCCGACGAGCAGGTGTAATGGCAACGGAACACTCCCCAGCATCTCCAAGCACTCCAACAAGGTCCAAGACTATGATTAGTAAAAGAAAAGATGGCGGATAACGCCCGCGCCGTCGAGAATCGGCTCGTACGGCCGATTTGTCAACACCGACTCCAACCCATACCCTCACCCGATCTCTAGCCTCATACAGGGCTGCGCGCAAAGCTCGTCCTCCGCCGGTTGTCCGTCGGTCCCAGCTCGACGTCCTCAAGCACCTGCTCGAGCGGCGATCTCGGTCCAAGCGAAAGCGCCTCGTGCAGGCGATCGAACGGCGAAGGGGACGCGCTTCCGAGATCGACGGCAGCCGTGTTGAACGGCCGCGGGAACTCGTCGTCCGGCTCCTCGACGTCCTCCCTGACTTGCTCGAGGTGCGAGGTGAAGTCCGACGGGCCGAACTCGAAGTTCTCGTGGACGCGCTCCACGGGCGAGGCAGGTGAGGGGGCGCCGAAGCTGCCGGCCGTGAAGTTGCCGGCGGCGAAGTCGACGGCGGCGGTCGTGGGCTTGGGCCCAGGGACGCTCCGGGGAACGCTCTGTTGGCGCTGCTCCATGGCGCGGAGGCGGCGGGCAAGCTCGCTGTCGGGCTCGATTTCGTCGCCGTAGGTAGGGCGGTCGAAGGAGTGTTTGGTGTCGTAGGAGATGGAGTAGCGATTGGCGATCGAGTTGGAGCGACGAGCCCTGCTGGGCCTGCGTCCACCTCTGGAGCTGCGGCGGCTGGTGACTCTGCTGATTTGCGGCTCCAGACCGGCGTTGTGCTCGACCACGCTGAGCCGTGTGCCGACGGCGGTGATAGTCATACGTCTGCCGCCCTCCACGCTCGGCTTTGGTAGGCCAGTCTCCTTGTCCAATACGGTTGCGGCAGCCTCGGCGCCACTCTCTTCGAGTCTGAGCACGACTTCGACGGCCTTCTCATCCTCGATGATCTTCGGGTGTCTCTTAGCGAAATACTTGGCGTACTTGTACAGACTCCAATAACAACTCGCCACGTTGATCACTGTCAAGGTAATTTTGTACGGCATGTAGTATAAATATAAACAGATCCAATCAACGCGCTCGTGTTTGCGGCGCAGGTGAATCTCGTTGAAGATGGTGACGTTGACGAAGTAGAGTCCGAAGGTTGCAGCGAA
>NAJN01000042.1:0-47317 GCA_005059845.1 Cryomyces minteri
CAAAGAGCACAAGACGGGAAGCACCGATGAGATTGAGTCCTACACCGCCAGACTTGGCGGACAGGAGAAAAGCGAAGCAGTTGGCTGCGTCGGTTCGATTGAACTTGTCGACGAGGTCTTGGCGCTTGTTGGGCGGTGTGGAACCATCGAGGCGAAGCCACTTGTAAGAGAGGGAGCTGAGTAGGTTGCCCAGTATATCGAGCGTTGATGTATAGTTTGACACAAGCACGACCTTCTCCTGAGTGGTAGTGCGGAGATGGTGGAGGAGGCTGTCCAAGACCTGCAGCTTACCACTTGCCCCAGGCGATTTGAGAAGCATGGGTGGTATGTCGGCAAGAAGGGTCTTGATGGTTTGGTTCGAATTTTCTTTGTCTTCATCGGTCCTGTTGCTCAGCAGGTTCGGGCTGTTGCAGACTTTCTTGAGAATATTGATCAGTTGTAGTGAAGCTTCGGAACTGCGAAGCACGGCACCAAATACTGGTGAAGAAAGAACACTGCGGTATACAGACGCCTGGACGGTAGTGGGACGGCAGAACAAGACGTATTCGGTTTTTGGAGGAAGGTACTTGGCGAGGATGTCTGCGGTCCGGCGGAGAATGAACATGTCAGTCAGGGAAGTAAGCTCCTGGAAACGTGCTTCTCCTTTCTCCTTGTCCTTTGTAGTTGCCTCCGGTTGCCTGCCTTTGACGATAGGACCCTCAAATTGCCTCTTGAATGTTGTGTATTTCTGGAGAGAACCTGGATTTACCAAATCGACCAACGTGTAGTATTCGCCCAGATTGTTCTGGAACGGAGTACCTGTCAGAACAATCCTTCTCTCGGTATCCAGCGATTTGATGGCCATCATCGATTAATTTTGCGCAGTCTTCAGCCTGTGACCCTCGTCCATAATGACGATGTCGATGCCTGCGCCTTTCTTGAGGTCGTCTTGGAATTTTTTGAGCTTCTCATAGCCAACGATCATAATGTTATAGCTCTTGCCCATTGTAAAGTCTGTCAACCTGTTCCTCTTCTCGTCTGCAACGAACACGCCGATCCTCTCAATACCCAGCCATTTCTTGAACTCCTTGCGCCAATTGTTTATAAGAGAAACTGGGCAGACAATCAAGGCTTTCTTGATGACCGGCGCCTCTTCATAGACTGGACTTTGCTTGAGTAGAGTCCACAAAAGGGCGATGGTCTGCAGTGTCTTGCCTAAGCCCATGTCGTCGGCCAAAATGGCGCCCTCTCCACCATAAGAACGCATTCCCATTACGCATTCGTACAAAAACTGAACTCCGAGCCTCTGATGCTCACGCAAGTGCCTGCTCAGAAACGGGTCAACTACAACATCCACGATCTGTTTTCCTCTGGGCGCCTGCGCTGGTCGCTTCATGACGAGTGCACCCTCCTGGTTCGGATCATGTCTCGGTACAGGGGTCCGACTGTCGGACTTCGGTAGGGTCGTAGTTGAGAGCAAGGGATTCCTGAACTGCGCGGTGCTGGCCTTGCTCTTCGCAGCAGCGACAAAGGATGGGACCTTCTCTCGCTGCGCCTCAAGCTTCGTTTCTTTCTGTTGTGCTTTTACGCTTGAACGGGGTGTATCGACTGGTGGTTGTACTGTTGAAATCTTCGTCATTCCCAAGAACTGCCGGCCACGCAAATAATCCTCCTTCGTCATCACGGAGTCTACCTCAACTTCTTTGCCACCAACGGAAATCTGGGAGCCGGGCAGAAGTGGTGTCGTGCAGGCAGTTCTTCCCAACTCCTTGCCGGATTCGTCTTGCAGGTTGGCGTAGCCGCCAGAGACTGAGAGAACGCCATCGCCGTCCCAGGTCTTGTGCTTCTTAGCTGTGAATTTGCGCCTGTCCTGCCGTGTCAGCACGTGCAAACATCATGTCCAATCGAGGGATGTGCACCATAGAACATTGTAGTATTCCTCAACCCCAGGTTGGCTTGTACCGAACGCGGTAGCCGCAGCGGCAGAGTTTCTGACGACAAGGAGTGGCTTTCGAGGTGCGCTCATGACCCTCGGCAACTGGGAGAGAGAGTTGTTAGATGCATTGAATATTTCTTCCTCATCCTCGCTGATCCTTCTTTTCTTCGCTGGAGGGTCATTGTCGGTACTATCAGCCTGCAAGAGGTGCGGCTTCCGCTGCAGTAGAGGCGGCCGAAACGGCTTCCCTATCATGATCAGTCCTTCTGTAGATTCTCACTAGGCCCATGGGTGGCTTGTGGAATGATGCCGGATCTCGTTGACCTAGAAGGTGTGGCAGCAGAAGGGACGCGTCGTGGCGAAACTTCGCGTAAAGTAGCTCACTAGCTCCATGGTCATTGAGAGACGTTGGGTCCCGTGGTAGACGATAACACACAGTAAGAGTTTCAAACCCAACTTCTCTGAGAGCCCGCACTTGTGTGCGTGCACCTTGTGATAGTTTCGTTGTGCGGAAATTGACATGCCGCGTTCAGACAAGTTCTGCAGAAGCTCGAACAGAACACACTATAAATTGTCTTACAGACGTGTGCTCATGCTCGCTCGATTTCCTGGTCCGCCGTCCCAGATCGTATCGCTCTGCGTGCTTCCACTTCCTCGAAGACGTCCTCCAGATCAACAAACACCCTCAGCTCCTTCTCACCCATCACCCTGTACACTCTCCTCAATTCATTGTATGTCATAACTTCGGTAAGGTGCCGAAATGCAAGCATAATGAAGCTCTTGTTCCACGGCAGGTTTGTCATTCCCTGCAGGAACACGTCTTTACTACGCTTCACATCGCCCTGGAAAAGCTCAAAAAGGAAGTACAGCGACCACAGCGCTGCACTATGCTTGCCGGTACTTGTCGCGAGCACTCGATCGAACGTGCCACGGACAGCGTACGTTGTAGATCCGCCTTCTACGCCTCGGGCCATCTCGGATTGAACGGCAAATATGTGTGCAATGATTGTTGATTCGTTACTTTTGAGTACAACATCCTTGATGATCGATCTGACACGATCATCTATGCGAAAACGTGCTTCGTTGTCTGCGTACTGGTTGAGAAATATTGTGTTACTGGGAAACATTGCAATACTCTCGGTCAACTCAGAGCGAACTGTGGAGGGCTTGTAAATGCGTCTGGCGTTGTGGTGAGCGAGCAGCTGGGCTTTGCCTTGGTGCATGAGTTCTTGAGCCTCGGAGATACTAGCATTACTCTGCAATGAGCCAGTCGAAGCGGAGAAGAGCGCCGAGCTCTTGTGGAAGGCTTCCAGAGCGGCGGCAATGGGATCCGAGGCTGTGAGGTAGCATAACAAAGAGTGACATTCAGAGTACAGAGTGGCATGGTAGAAGTTCCTGCTGGAAATGCAATGATCTCGTCCCTCTGTTAGGTGTCTTTGTGCTTTGAGTGTGGCAATGGCCCTCGTGTTTTCAGCGTATGTTCCAAGTGCCGGTTCTGGACTTGGTTTCGCTTCAAAGACAGACAAAGCGCGATATAGTGCTGCAGACACATCATCAACGCGAAGAGCCTCCCAAATCCATGTTCTCCATAGAAGTATCACGTCGAGTTGAGCCTGTTGAGACAGTCGTTCACTCAATCCGATCGCTGTCGCAAAGATCCGGCTTGCAGTGGAGCTGTTGCCTGACCTTGATTCAACAAGGGCGTACGCGTTGTAGAGGCGCAGACTAGAAGGGTTCTTCTTTAGCAAAGCTTTGGCTGTCTTTCGAACCAGCGATGCAGAATGATGATGTTCGTAGGCTAGGTAGTATTCTCCAAGCACATCGTCAGACGGCAAGATTTCCACGAGAGCCTGTAAGACTCTGCGTGTCCAAGAGAGCTTTACGACTTTCGAATGGTACACGGTAGAAAACAAGATTTCGGTCGTAATTCGACAGTGTTGCACAAAGCTTACTGGCTTGCTCCCCAGTGATCGGGTCTCTTGGAGGTTTACAAGGAAGGGGTCCAACCACCAAGAGGCGGTAGATATGCCCTGTTGAAGGAACGGGGATATCTGCATGAAGCAGAAGAGTGCGTCCATCAGTGGTGCTAGCGACATTGCCAGAGGCATTGAGGCCAAAAAGTCCCGTAGGTCAGAGAAGAGTATAATGTGGTATGGATCATCTTCTGCAGCGTCATCAGTTGTCCGCCCAGGGTCATGGAGGGCTTCTGCGTGCACATCTTCGGCTGCGACGAAGGTACGAAAAGGGTTTTCATAATTCACAGTAGCGTTGACGTTCATCTTCCCTTCTCCAGGTGCCGACCCTCCGCTTTCGTAGAATGTGGCCCAGTCCGTGTAATGCTCCTCCCCTATTCGGGGCACTTCACTGTCCCAGTACTCCTCAAAAGAGGCTAAAAGCATCGATCGTTTCGATTCGTTGCTCAGATGTCGAGTGTGCTCTTTCCAACCCTCTTGGTCTGCAAAGGTAGAACATCAGCAGGGCCTGCCATAATGCAACGGCGTGTTCCACATAACCCGCTTCGCGCATCATTACGGTTAGGCGAAGCATCATGTGTAACCGAACATTGGCTACACCTAGCTCGGCGCCATCCTGACGTTCCTCAACAGTAGCAGAGGCCAGCATCCTCAGGCAATCGAGAAACAAGGTTTTGCATCTCTCGTACCGAAAACCTAAGAAGTCTGCCTGCGCGAAATCGATGTACTTGATCCACAGATCAGTACAGTCAGAATTGTCGTGGAGAATCTCTCTCCATCTGGAACTCAACTTCTTGGATTCCCAGACCTTGGAACCCTCACCCATCATGCCCAACAACAAGCGGATCCGTTCGTGTTGTTTCTTCTCGACCGCTTTGAGAGCCTGCTCATAGATAGACAACTTGATGTCAACGATATTGCGGAGTTCAGCGTTCGTGGGATTAGACTGCGCCATAGCATCTTGATGGTCGATCAAGTTCAACCAAGCTTCTACGTTGCGAGGCTCTTCTTTAGTGCGGCGCGATAGCTTAGTACCCGTGCGCCTCAGCTCTTGCTCGAAGTTCGTTGCGGTCTCAACCTCCGACTCGGACGTGTTCCAGAATCTCAGATCAACATCCGCAGGACGGAGGCTAGGTTTGGCCTTCCCTTCAATCGACCTGTAATCCTGATTGCGAGGCGGACTCGGCGATGAAGAACCTAGTTCTTGACCTGAGAACGAAGGCCGCCGGGCCTTGTCCGGCGTCCATTCGGAGTTGCGCGTCTTGCTTGGACGTAAAGAAACATAATCGAGCGTCTGGTCCAGCTGCTGATCCTTCTCTGTAATGGCGGCCACCAGCCGTAACGTCTGACCTTCAGCTCTGCTTCTTTTCGCTGTCAACAGCCTTTCCACTCTTCCAGACCTAGGGCGACTGAAGTCAACCAAGGTCACTTCACGTTCAGTAGTGGCGCTTCGATCTATTCGCTCGCTGGTGCTGAGGCCCATCACTCTGCCAGCGCCGGCACGCCGATAGAGCGGTATGTCGAACCGATGTATGCTTCCATATCTGAGGTTGTTGGGGTCTCCTTGTTCGTCAACAACGAATTGCTCGGCGTCGCCGTCCCATGCAGCGATCTGAGGTTCTGGCCTTGGCGCTGATTCTACATTCGCCTCCTTCAATCTGTGCGTTTCTCGATCACTACGGTCGTCTCGAATCTCCTGCTCTTTATCGGAAGCATGACGCCGTCGCTTTTTCTCGTGGTGCCTACGCCCATCGTTGATGTCCCGTTCGGTTGTGGCTGTTTCCGCTGAAGGCAGCGGCGTTGTCGGCTTCGGCCTGAAGCTGGCAAATTTCGGTACACCTGTCCTTTCCAGCTGCGACATCTTAGCATCAGATCACAGGCAAGTTGGGTGTTGTCAGAAACTTACAGTCTTTGGGAGTGCTGGTAGATAGAAGCACCTCATGTAGATCTACGCGTCGCCAGCCCTATGTGACCCTTTGGCGCTAGCCTCACCGCCTAGATTTTCGTTCTGCGGCGAGCTGGATCACCTCCGAGAGGCCAAGGTAGTTTTCCTCCACACAGGCCTTCGAAGATAAGAGCAAGCGACGTGGTCGGGGTACTCGAAGAACTCCATGGAAGAAACCTTCCGCTCGTTATGACAACCGCCCTTCAGCAGCAGCTTGCTGCTATAGCGGCTTCCAGCACACACCAGCTGGATCTCAAAGCGCAGAAGACTGCTCATGGAAAGTCCTTGCTCTTCGAACCCAAGGTTGCCGCCAACCAGAGCTTCGACTCGATATTCCAAATATGCCAGGAAGGATACCAGGAATTGTGTATGCTGGATCCAAGGTTCACGCCCTTCGCAAGAAGCTTGTTCAGCGAGCAGAGTAAAGGCGAGGACAGGACACAGATGACGGCCAAAGAGAACGAAGCGCTAGACAAAGTGGTGGAGAGCTTTCTGGGTCTCGTCGGAGCTCGGCTGCTTCTCAGACCTGCTGCCAAGGCTCTTGAGTGGCTCGTACGACGATTCAGAGTTCACGAATATAACACCGAGTTCTTAATATTGACGTTTCTCCCATATCACGCGGCTCAAATATTCTCAACCCTGTTGTCGATATTACCGAAGAAACTCTCACCGGCCTTTAAGTTCCTCTTTCCATACATCAATGCCCTCCAGAATCCTCCTCGTAGGACAATTGTCTATACCGCCACGCATACACCAACATTTTTCTCGGCGTTCAATCAATACATCTTGAAGATCTCAAGTGCTCGACACCACTCCGCGAATATATTGGCTTTCTGGGCCAGCGTCTCCGTTCAAGCCATCGATGGCATGCTCGACTCAGCGCGATCCGGTCGAGCGAGCATTCAAACACGACGAGAAGAAGATGTCTTTCTTGCGGTGCTTCCATTGCTCAATGATGCGCTGGCTATTCGGAAGATTCCGGAGCTGCATATTGCGTGTTACATGATTCTGACTCTTCTGGCTACGAAGGCCGATATGGAAGACAAAATTCTTGACACCTTGATGGAGGCCGTCGTCAACAGCTGGAGCGAAGATACACTATACCACGGTCTCGTTTGCCTCGCTGTGGTGGCTCAGGAAAAACAAGTCGCTACGCTTCCAAGAGCAGCAATCAAGGCAATGCTCAAGCTTGAAGGTCTGGTGGATCGGCTACTACTTCTTGCTGAGCAGCACGATGTGGAAAGGCTGGTCTTTGGTGTGGCTCTTGGAGCACTCGAGACCAGTGGAGCAACGCAAGCACGCATAGCCTTGGACGTTATTGAACAGATACTGGAAGCGCAGATCCTGGACGAACAACAGATGTTGATTGTCATCGAATCAATGTTGCTGGAAGCCGAACGTTATTGCCACGAAACGCACGATCAATTAGAAACTCCCAGCAAGCTTGGCGATGTCATCGTTCGAATGTTTGAATCCCCAAGGATTGGAAACCTGACTCGCGAGGTCGTAAAAAAGCGAAACCTCAACGTCGAAGAACTAGAGATGAAGCTCAAGACGGTTGTGCGTTCAGTGCAGGAGCCTGTAGCTGACACAGATGGAGACGTCGAAATGTTGGAGTCTCCGCAGCCAACAGAAGAACCATCTTTTGAAAATGTACTTTCGGCAATTCCTACCCGAATGGCTGACGAGACTTCATTCCTCGGGTCAGTTAGACTCGAACTTGTCGAGGATCTCGCCCGAGCGTTCCTGACAGCTCTTCCCAAGAAAGAGTACTTGGAGAGGTACACTGCACTACCCATATTAGCGAAGGATCAGACGTATTCGCAGCCAACCTTCTTCTCGTTCTTCAGCCGGATCTGGTGCGGCGATTACCCGACTCTTGCACGCATTACAGCATTGAATGTCGTGGCTAAGGCTCTATCGGGGCTGAATAAGGATCCGCTGGATCTTCAGGCCCTCGTTCCTTACATAGTGGCTGCATTAGGGGACGAAGCAATCAGCGTCAGGCGTGCTGCAGCTGAGTTGGCTGTCGTCGTCCATGGTTGTTACAGAGCCGATGCCAAAGACAGCAAGGTCGCAAAAGATACAAAGACATGGGCTCACAGTGATTTGTATGGACAGTCTACTAAAGACTTGAGCTGGCTGTCAGGGACTGAAGCTTACAAGCTTTGTGCTCTTTTGACACCCAGTCTTGAAGAATGCGTGCTGGACGCGAACCAGATTGGGCGTTTCATTGAGCTCGCGCTGAACGGATCCTCCCAGGCGCAAAACCGTGGGCAACACAGCAGTGCTATGGATATTAAGACATCAATCAGAACATCCATCTTCACATTCCTGAGCAGTCACATCGCACACACTCCTCTTCTCACCGTTAGATACCGACTGTTGTCGATGCTCAACCAAAATGGTAAAGTCGGGACGGCAGCTAGACATACCGTCCTCTTACCAGCAATTCAACAGTGGGCGTCTCTTCCCGCGAACGAGGTCGCCAGAGTCTGCGCCACGGAGAAAATTGAAGTCTTCAAATTGGATCAGGCTTACCTGGGAGCCATCACCGCACGGGATCAGCCTGGGCTGGTGTACCTTGTGTCAGTCGTGAGTGGAGAAACTGACGTACGGCCGAGCCTTTTCAACCCCGTCTTTGAGAGACTACGTGAGCTTTGGCCAGCCCTGAAATCCAATGAGCAGCAGCCCCTTGCCAAACACTTGTTAGAGCTATCATTATCCACGTCCTCCGAAGCCGGATCTCAAAGTCGAGCATCAGAGGCGATCGGAACCCTACGCGAACTTCAGCTTTCCACAGAGGTACTGATTTCCATCATTGATAGCCTGCCGGATGCTTTGACCACACAGGAGCAGCCATCGGCGGCGAAGCGGCGCAGAACTAGCAAGGCCGAAATGGTGAAGTTCAATACGAAAAATACCGAGGAACTCAGTTCTTCCATCCGCAAAATCACGATTGCGTTGGAGCTGGTAGAAGCATCAAAGCCGGAAAAACATCCTGAACTACTGGGAGCTTTATTCCACTTACTTGGAGAGCTGCAGCAGTATAGGTTACAAACGAAATCTAGTCTAGTGTACCTTCAAGGTCTTGTGCTAGGAAGCTTGTCATCCATCGTGAACGAGCTGAAGGTATGCAAAGGCTTGAAACCTATCCTCCAAGGATACTCTAACTCTTCTACAGCACGCTGGTGCTCACAAAATCGATCGATCCGTGATAAGAGCCGATCTAATTGTCGATTGTGTGCGATCTACTCCGAACCCGCAAATCCACAACTCAGCACTACTCCTCATCTCCGGCCTTGCTTCATATGCGCCCGATTTTGTCTTGCATAGTGTCATGCCCATATTCACTTTCACGGGCAACACTCTGCTCCGACAAAGTGACGAGTACTCTGCCCATGTCATAGATCAGGTAAGGTTCTTTCGTGTCGAACTGAACGCGCAAGCGTACATACTGAAGAGGTGTAGACTATCACTCGTGTAGTCCCACCACTGGTTGAGTCTTTACGCCGGAAGAACCAAGACGTGGTGGCAGGGGCTGCAGAGCTGTTGTTGAGCTTTACTACGTCTTTCGAACACATCCCGCCTCATCGCAGATTGAGGCTGTTCAGTCATCTCGTAACCACTCTCGGTCCCGAAGAGTCGCTGTTTGCGGTGATGGCTATGCTTGTAGAGAGATACTATTCAACAGAGATACCAGTAGGAAGTCCGGTGGGACATTTCATAGCAGATTTGATGGCTTTGTTTGAGCCTCACACCAACCTTACTGTGAGCTCGACCCTCCTCTACACCAACGTAGTGACGCACTACTGACATTCTCGCTAGGCTGCGAGTAAATTCGTAGACGTTATCACTGACTCTTTGCAACCCAAACGCTCGCTATCCGAAAAGATACTCAGTCTCAACGAAAGTTCACCAACTCACATCGAAACGACTGCAGTGAATCTCTTAGAAACTCTGTCGGAATTACTAAAGAATCCACAATTCAGCCGCAAGCTCGCCACAGCACTCCAGCAGGACGAAGCAACTGCTACGTCTCTGCGTGCAACGTTTTGCGACCTTTGGGGCAAGATCATAAGGTTGTCACACGATACTGTGGGTCGTGACCAGCTCCATTTTGTTTCTGAGAATGCGATATCTGTCCTACTCGAACTCTTACCAACAGCGGACTTTGTGGAGTGCGCAGTTATATTACTGGAAAATCGCGACGACAAGCTCCGTCGAGACATATTGAAATCTATCGAGACTCGGGTTAGCCTGGAAAAGCATGGCGATGCACGATCGAGACGCGTCCTGTTGGACTTCCTTCCCCGTATCACAAACATCATACAGACAACGTCCGACGTTCCGTTGAAGTATACCGCACTCGCCTGCATTGACCAGATTTCTGACAAGTATGGCAAGAAAGACAGCGATGCCATCGCTTCCGCAGCACGAGTAGTCGCCGACGTGCAGGCGCTTGGAAGCGATGATGACCCCATACGAGTCATGTCATTGCTCTGTCTCGTCTCCGCAGTTGAGGTACTCCGCGACGAGTTCATCCCGCTTCTGCCGCAGGTACTTACGACAGCTCTCCACTACATCGATCTCAGCACCCGGAAAGACAGCTCGAATGAGAAACTGCACAATGCAGCGTATGCTTTGGTGGGCTCAGTCTTGGAGCATATTCCATACATGTTCTCCGGGAAGTACCTAGATACAATACTGCGCTTGTCTCACAAGTCTGCCAATGCCGGATTGAGCGAAGAGGCGAACGACAATCGAGCCCACTTCTATCAATTCGCAGCAAAACAACTGGACGCGAAAGAATGCTTTGCTGCCCTAGAACGCAACTGGGATGGAGCTACAAAGCAAGGACATTCGGTAGGCTTATCATTACACAGGGCGATGGCAACACTGTTAATTGTATCCTAGGGTTTGAGAGAGCACCTCGATATGCTTAACACGGCATTAACTCGGCATCCGAAGTCTGTAGTCATAAGGAATTCCCAGACGTTGTTCAGGCTGTTCATCAGGGCTTTTGACCTCCGCCATGCGTGCGCCGTCGACAGCCTTTCCGACGTATATGATGACGAGCAGATGGAGAACCTTGAAGCTCTTATCAATGAGATTGCGATCAGTATGACACTGAAGCTGAACGACACTGCGTTTCGACCTTTCTTCGTAAGACTCGTGGAGTGGGCATCTGAGGGGCTGCCTAAGAAGGACAAGCGAGGAAGAATTCTTCGATCTACGAGTCTCTTTGTTTTCCTTGAAGCATTCTTCGACAGGCTGAAGGTGAAACACACTCAACGCCATGTTTATGTCATGGTTTGGTAGCGCTGACAGTTGCAACAGTCGATCGTGACGAGCTATTCAAGCTATATGCTTGCTCACGCCGTCCATATACTTCAAAACACCTCTTTCGACGTAACGGAGGGTCAAACGCTCTTGAGGGCGGTACTTGGCGCACTGGCCCGAAGCTTCCAGTATGACGAAGATGGTATGTTGCTAACCCGCAACGATACATACGTATCTGTTCGCAAAGTACTGACAAAGTACTGACACACTCGCAGACTTCTGGCAAAGCCCCGCCCACTTCTCTCCTGTCTCCGCACCTCTCCTCGAGCTCCTAACCCACACTCCCACACTACCCGCCCCTTTTATCACAACTCACGTCGTTCCCACAATAGTCGCGCTTGCCACAGCTGGTGGCTCCGCACACCACAAGTCTCTCAACACGACTTTGCTGTCGTACATGCGCTCTGCCAGTCCTGCTACTCGCCTCGCAGCTGTCAAGACCGAAATCGCGCTGACGGAAAATCTGGGCGAGGAGTGGTTGGTATTGCTGCCTGAGATGCTACCGATCATTAGCGAAGGCCGAGAAGATGGGGACGAGGACGTTGAGAGAGCGGTCGATGTGTGGGTGAAGGGGATGGAGACAATCCTTGGAGAGGATCTTGAGGACATGTTGCTGTAGTGATGTTGATTGCAAGAGAGCGGATTGTGACGACCTTTCATGGGGGCGGGCTGTATGCATCTGCTGCTGGGTATACCATTCGCATAAACACTGTCTCGCTACCATCTGATGTTCGGGTTTGGAAAGGAGGGTAACTGGCGCAAGAGTAAGATCACGGCAGTGGGAGCGTGTTGTTAACGATAGATTGGTCTGATCACACATCGTATTGATGCTTAGCCAGCGGTTTTAGATTAGCCCTCTAGAATCTTCCTCCGCTTCCTTTCATCAGTGGGCACAAGGCCCATCCATTTGACAGAATGAGGGAACAAGTAGCATCATGCCCCAATGCTTCCCAGTCATTTACCTGTGTTTCACGTCTGATTTCTGGCTTCATCTTTGCGCAACATCGCGGCCATTACGCAGGTAGCTAGGAGAAGTCAGTATCATCCGGCGATCCTCAAGGCCTGCTCATCAGGGCTGGAGAGTTCACGATACCTCTGATCGACGGCTCTTTGGTTCGGAAGCGTATCATCTCAGAACGGCTGTCAATGTACGTTGGTGGATGTGGACATAGAATTGGATGTGCCCGCTCAGGTGAAGGCTGTGCCAAAGGAGTTGTCAAGGGAGCTTGCGATTTCTGAGATTTCCTTCCGCGTAGAATCAATACGAGCCAGTGTGTTGATATTCAGTTAGACCCTGCGTCTGTCCAACTACGACGAGGGTCTGAGCAGGTAGAGCAGACGAGGGTAGTCGTGAACACAACAACGTTCCGTTAGATTGGTACTCAGCGAGGTGCAGAGTGGAGTTACGCAGAGCACGACAACCCTACGGCAAGAACGCTTCGGACAGTGAGATTCGAAGACTGCAGTGGTCTTGTCATCCTATGCCGCAAATCCTTGGCCAATTCGAATCCATTCGACCACTCCTGTGTAGTAGCAAAAGAGCAGGGATAGTGCAGCGCATAGCGAAGACAAATCCAGATTGTTTGGTCCGTATGCCAGATACTACAAGCAATACGCGTTTCCATTGCGACAATCCGGCTTAGTTGTAGAGGTCGAGATTCTCCTTCATGCCGCTGGAAGGCCAAGTAATTTCCTCCTCCTCCTGAGGTTCAACACGACGTAGCTCATGGAGCTCGCCCCTCCTAAACACCTTGTCTGTTATCCGCAAAAAAACGCAACCAGAATATTGAGCTACCAGAGATTGTGGACTGGAATCTCGGATGCCGTGCCAGCAACAGTGCGTGGCCCTCTTGCAAGCTCAGCCCATCAACTGCAGCTGATCATCCGGTGGCCACCTCGTTTGTGCGAAGCTCAAGCATCTCTTGATGCTCTGAAGAAACTTCCTCGTGACCTCGTCGCTCATGATGTGTGCGGCGCCCTTGTCGCTCTCGTGCAATTTCTCTCGTGCCGACCGTTCGTGAATGCCGACCATAGTAACACCGATAGGCCATGCGCTGTCCGTGGGTTAATCAAGGGTGTGACTGGAAGGGGACTGCATAGATTGCACGTACGCTTTGCCTATGCTGAGCCTCAAGTATCCATCGTTAGCGTCTACATACCGCCTCTCCTGCGCAGCTTTCACGATCTCGACCACCGGCTCCAAAATCCCGTCCTCCAGCTCTCCCTTTTCTAGCCTCTTAAACAGTGGTCTCATATTGTCCCTCGCCTGAACCATTGCGTTGTACGCCGCCTTGCCCTGGAAGCTCGTCTTGACACTCTCGTCTCGTTTTGCGAGCGCCACGGCCCACTCCTGCAGCACCATTGTGAAGTAACTCGCGAGCTGGCGGAAGAGGAATTTGCGTCCCTCGAGATCCTCGGGGACTTTCGCAGCTACTTTCATCTCCGACTCGGGCACGAGTACTAGTGTCGTAGGTATGGGACCGGTGCTCAGCACTGGCGCCGGCGTGGACTCCTTCCCAGTCAAGCGCCAGTATCTGCGCAGCCTTTGACGATGGACCTCTCCGAACAACGTGATCGGCTCGTTCATCTCCCTCAACTTCACTTCAAGCACCTCATCTGCGACATCCTCCTCGCCTTCAGGTAGAGGTGTCCCCTCCGTCTCTCCGTCCCTCTTCCGAGGCGGTAGTTCCGGCAACCCAACTCGCTTCCGTCTCGCTCGCTCCTCAGCATCCTCCTCTTCCTCCCTCCGCCGCCTCGACTCCTCTGCCAACCTCCGCCGCTTCTCGTCGCGCTCGCGATTGCGTAGCGCTTCGTCCTCTTCAAACTTGCGCTTTTGATTAAGTTTCTCGATGCGTGCGGTTTCGAGGGCCTTCTGCTCGGCGACATAGGCGGCTTGACGTTGGGCCTCGAGCTCGGAGCGCTTGAGGTATTTCTTTTTGGAGGGCTCGTGAGAGGATGAGGTGGTAGAGGGTTCAGCTTTCGATATTTGGGCAGACATGAGAGAGGCGAAATCCATGATGGCAGCGGTTTTGGCAGATGCCACGCAAGCAGTGCAAGAGGGAGACGTCAAGGTCTGGGAGACAGAGTTTGGGTGGGCGGATTTACTTGATCTTGAAGCTGCTGATGTGGAGATGGAAAGTTTGCCGAGTCGCGCGTTTTCCGAGGCTCGCGATGCGAAGAGCCTCGAATCTCCATTGACATCCCTTAGTACAAGCACACTCAAAGATTGAGCCGACTACGACGCTTCAGCTGTAGCCCTGTGCTCTACATTCTACTGTACATTGCCTGATCCTTGAAAGTAACGTAGATCCGTCATGGCTCTCCAAGGCGGCCCCGGCGCAAAAGTCGACAGACAAACAACAACGCCCTTCCTCCTCAAACTCTTCTACAGAACAGGCACCTTCCACAGGTACACTCTCATCGTGTTCTTGGTATACTTTCACCAATGTGACTGACGTTGTCTCCAGACTAGACGAATTCCCCTCAGCAACAACCTCCACCTCCCTACCCCCGCACCTCCAAATCTACACCTGGCCCACCTGCACAGTCAGCGAACTGACCGCGCTCCTGACATCCGCCCTGCCCTCTCTCCTCCCCTCTCCAGCAATTGGCACCCGCCTCGCCTTCCGCCTCATCTTCCCCGACACGCGCGGGCCCGAGAGATCTGGACCAGGGCGGTACCTGAGTAAAGAGCTTGGGACCGTAGTCGTCGGTGCCGGCGGACCGGGTGTGGAAGACAGCGCAGAAGGAGCGAATGGGAGCGAAGGCGTGACGGCGGCGTTGGAGGGCGATGCGGACAGAACGCTCGCGGACGCGCGCTTCGTCATAGGCGACTACATTTCTTGTGCCATCTTCCCTCCGCTCCCCAACGGCTCTGTCGCGCCCGCGCCGGCTCCGGCTTTCCCTGCGTCGTCAAGAGGCGGGCGGTCCGACTTCGGAGGCCGTGGCTCATACGGCGGACCACCGCGAGAGAACGGCTACGGGGGCGGACGCGGCGGCTACGGAGGCGAGTACAGAGGCGGACGAGGCAGCAGCCGTGGAACAGGTTTTGGTGCAGATAGGCTGGGCGGCGGAGGCGTGCCGACGGGCGAGTGGCGGCGTGGAGAACGACTGCCCGAGGGCCCTAGTGGGGGTGGATTCAGGGGGAGGGGGAGGGGGAGGGGATACTGAGTGCCTGAGTCGCTGGCCCAGGCTATTGGGCGGGCACAGGTTATGAGGCCGAGTCTGTCCGGCGTGACCGAGAAGCGGCAGCCAGGCTGCAGGGATTTGAAGTGTTCTGGGAAAACATTGGGCTTTCGCACAGTGGGTGCCAAGAGTACGGCGGCGGAAGAGAAGAGGAAGACAACAAGAAGGATCAGCAGTCTCGCGAGCGAATGGCAGTGCGTCTGGTGGCGATGAACGCCGTAAAAGCGCCACTGGTCCAGCCCCGACCTTACAGGTCGTTGGGAAAGCGAGGTCGGCCCTTCCTTTCTACTCGACACTGCACGGAGTTATGCTGATGTTGTTTGGGACACGGAATCTGGTCGGCAAGCACAGCGTTCTCAAGATTCGGGGTTGTCCTACGAAGCTCGAGGCTCGCTCACGATGAAAGGAGCAAAACGATTGTCTCGATCATTGACATTGGTTTTGGCGGTAGTCTACTAGCACTCCAATAGGACACAGAAGCATGTAGTCTCAAAGCTCCGACCTGCAGTTCTGGTGTACTGAGCTCCAACTCGTTTCACTGACATGCTCGCGGTGCTCCTATCCACACACCATCCCTTCCTTGGGAATCTCCACCTCCCGATCGAGATTTTCCCCCAGCGGTTGTGCCTCCACCCTCCCTTCCGGCTGAAGCCCCACTTCCCTCGTCTGTGTCTCCCCCTGCGCCAACCTCGCTTTCTCTTTCTTGCTGAGGCTCAATGCGCCGTTCTGGTATGCTTCTTTCGGCAGCGGCCGCACGTAGGGCTGACACACCCACCATGGCCGCTTGCACATTGCTACCGTTGTAAGAGAGCTTGCGTCTTTCGTCTCGTCGATGACTGCGGATTCCTCAACCACTTGCGGTCCTGCATCTTGATCATTCGACGTCCCTTTCTCGTACTCGATGAGGCCTTGCTTGACGGCCCTTTCCACCATTTGCAGCACATTCTCGAAGGCAGGGACATCGCCAGCCTTGCACCTCGCCAGTGCGTCGCGGACGTCGGTATGCTTTGAGACGAGAGGCCGCAACATGTGGAAGCAGTGAGCTTGCATGGAAGAGAGATTGGGCGAGCTGCACTTCTGCTGCTTTTCTCGCTTCTGTTTCTTGCGCTGTGGCTGATCAGCCTCGTCTTCGTCGTCCGCAGCAGAAATTTCGATGGCTGGCTCTTTTGCCGGCTCTACTGGATCGGACGCAAGAAACAGCGGTTTTCGCTCAGGTGGCGAAGTCCCGAGAACGTATGTGTAAATAATGTCCATATATCTCCTCAGCACCGCATCCATTCTGTATCCGCCCTTGCCGTCTCTTCCTCTCCAGTATTCTCTTCCTTCCTGGCCTATTGGCGGAGGCTCGCCGAAGATCGTGGGATCGTACAAGTTGCCTTCGGCGCTCATCACTCCGTCTGCACCGGTCTCCTCGAGGCATCGCTCAATGTCTTCATGCCTGAGTACATTCCCGTTCGCAAAGATGACAGTATCTGTTGGAAGGTTTTCTCTGAGGTAGCGTATCACCGACCAGTCCGCCAGCCCAGTATTATGCCCTTTTTGGTCTCGCCGCCGGCCATGTACTGTGATAATACTGGCGCCTGCAGAAAGTATCTTCTTGGCATATTCCAGTTTTTTTTCCTTGGTCTCCAACACGCGCATCTTCGCCGTCACCGGGACAGAGAGTTCAGTGTGCAGCTTATTGATGAGCTTATATATGGTGTCCCACTCTTCCTGCAGAAATGCTCCGTACCGTCCTCTCTTTGCTATTCCCTGCGGACATCCAAGGTTCAGGTCAACCGCATCGCAAAACGGCTGAACGTATTTGGCAGCCTCGAGGAACTCATCGGGCGAATTGGCGCAGAACTGTACGAAGAGTGGCCTATCTATAGCGGGGTTTCCATCAAGGTATGGGTCTGAGTCTGTGCGTTGAGGCTCCTGGTCTAGTTCTGAGGGAGGAAGGAGAGCGCTTTTGGTTGGCTGGAAGTGTGATTCGCGGTACTTGGGCGTGTCAGTGAACATGCGAGAGTGGAACATGGGCGTGTATGCCAAGAGATCCTTTGAACTCTCAGCTGTCATAAAGGAACGGGAGAGCATACGCCATGCCTAGGAAGTGGTCAGTGGCTTGGAAGAACGACACTGTAGCGCTCAAGCCTTACGAATTCCGACTGTTCCACCATGGGCGCAAGAATCAATTTCGGGCTCCCCAGCCTTTCGTAAAAAGCCCGTCCTGACAGCTTTTGTCTTTTGTTGTTAGGCATTGTAGAATGCAAAGACGTGTCCGACAAGCCTGCAGACGCTGACGCTTCTCTGGCCTTCCCAGTACTCATAATGCAGCGTGCTGATGGCCGTGGCAGTGGTATAAGCCGTGGATGTACGAATTGTACCAGTATTGTACTCTTGGATGTAAAGACGTATTTTGGGACTGCCGAACGATGAGACATTCACACAGGGAACTCGACGCTATGTCAAAGGTGAGCCACTTCTCTGGAATTTGTGCAGCAGCATCTGGGCAAGCCGTGATGGATGGACATCAAAATTCACGATGTGGACGGAAAGTTCCGCTATCAGAGACGAAACCGGGCCTCAAGGCCTTTCCAAGATATATTAATCCACGCTGCTACTTTGCCAGTTGCCAGTGGATGAGAATTCAAGAGTACGGTCTTTCGGAGCATCCATCATACCTTACACGTCACTTCACAGTCATCGCTGGAAGTTTCAAATAGCTTATGATACCTACGTTCCCGAATGTACACAGCGACAACAGCTGTGGGAACCCCTGTGCAAGGCGCGCTCTACATCAAGCAGATCCAACTACTCACAAGTCTGTTCCTTGGAGCTTTCCAGTTGGTAACGCCTCGACAAGCCTTTGTCTGTAGAAACAGGGACATTCGCAACGCTCGAATAAGCGTAAGATTCGAAGGTGTGACCGTGAGTCCATGCATTTGACCTCACCCATAGGTTCCACAGCGGCCAACAGCAAGCATTGTACAGCTCGAGACAGGAGAACAAACAAAAGCAGGGCTTCCAGGGGTATATAGTAGGCCAGCAAACGCCTCGCCGTAGTAAGTGATCCTTGAGCGTAGGCTCTGCAGGCCTGTATGAGAATTGAAAGAAAATTGCAGGCGGGTCCGCGGACTTCGCCGCAATTTACGATATCGATGCGCCTCCCCGGATCGTGCCACTGAAACGGCCTGTACCGCCTGGCAGACAGCCATCATACTCCGGTTCCTCTGCTTTGTCCTTGTTGGACCAGCCCTCTCGCATACCCCAGATCCAATGAAGTGCTCGTAGCTCTCTTGTCGGCATGTGCTGGACAATCTGACCGAGATACCGGTCTCTGCTGAACAACATGACCGGCAACAGAGCTTCAATGCGTTTGCTGAAGAACTCGGATGGGCGGAGAGTTGTGGGCGGTTCGAGGACGCTTTGGTCAAATGGCGCAGCTGCGAGACGGACGTAGCCGCATGAGACAAATTCCACCTCTGTCAACGCTGCCTTTTCCTTCGCGGGAGGCTGGTAGTAGCTGTCTTTAGCGACAACGTTGAGGAAATGATCGTACGTCCGACCTGGTGATATCCTATTGATTATCTCGGGCCAAGAGCCTTCGCGATGGCCTTCTGTCCAGTTCAAGTTCACTGGATGCCATCCCGGTGGGGCGTTGAGGGCGTTGTGGTTCTGCACCGCGGATAAGTGAGGATTATGTCCTGGGGCGTAGACGTGATTCTGGCCTTGAGCTGCATTCTGACCCGTCATCAATCCTTGTTGTTGAGCAGGTGGTGCCATGCCCTGAGGATTCTGAATAAAGACATTGAACTGAGCGAACGCTTGCATCTGCACCACTGGCGCAAATCTTGGATGGGCTGTGAGGGACACGGAGCTCAAAGTGAATTTCTTGATTTGTGATTCCTTGTGACTTTTAAAGAAGGCGAGGAGCGCGGTGGGTGCAGCCCAGCAGTTGGAGATAGTGAGAACCTCCACGTAAGGAAAGTGGAGCATGTCCGAGATTGGAAAGTCTGCCATGGTCATGTACTCCGTCCGCATGAAAGGTGCCGGTAGTAAGTTCCTGTTCCTCGCAAAGACACCCTTCGCATGTTCGCCGCCGCCGAGCCAGCCTATGTGTAGGTGTTTTATTGATTGCTTGGTTGCAATATGGTGTTGGAGCATTGAACGGAATGAGGAAATCGCTTTGGACGGATCCACCTGGGGACATTCCACATAACCAGCATCGTCCTTAGCAATTGTTCGCCAATCAGGTGCGATCTGAACAGTCACATTCCTGAGGTTAGGAAGTGCCGCCCAGAAATCTGGTCGACAGAGCAAGGGTATGTGGCTGCTCGACAGACATGCAAGGTTCAGGGTATCGATCCTGTAGAAGACCGCATGGTTGTCGATGACCGCCAGCATGTAGGACATCAAGAATGCTTTCTGCGCCCACTCGGTTTCCATCAGCCACTCCTTCTGTTCTTTGCTTAGGTCATTTGGAGTGATTGCGTCTGCTAGCAACGGTGCAGCATCAGCATCTTGACCCGTAGTGGTATAGAGAATCCCCTGTCGAGCCAAGTCCCGATCTTCGACGCGGTCAGGAAAAGCTTCTGAAACGGGGCGGAAGTCCATCACTTCCCATTTCTCAAGGTCAGCCCAGAGCGTACCCGCAATGCCACGTAGGGTGGAAACTGGAGATTTGAGCTCTCGCCAATTCAGTACAGCTTCTTTCAGACTCTTGCCATCGTTACCTGCTGCACGACTATGGGAAGCCTGTAGCTTCTTCCAGAACTCTTCTGCCGCTCGGAGTTTTCGGTCTGGACATGAGCGGGAATTATCGAAAACTGGCGTTGGGCGGTGGAACACTCTCGTATGAATGGACACATCCGGTCCACTCAGCCATCCCAGGCCACTATCGACCGAGAGAGCAAGTCGTTTGACCTTGGTGAGATGCGAGAAGGCTTGCTTCATCTTCGGGGTCTCGTCGGCTGTACGTTCAAGCCCAGCCAGGTTGTCAAATCTTGAGTATTGTTCATCTGGCCAGTTGTAGGCTCCGTAAAATGACGTAACTGTGTTCAGAGCTTTCTTCTGCGGAGCTCTCAGTAGTACGTCTAAAGTTGAAATGACTGATTAGCGTTCTGCAAATTAAACCTGGTCGACAAGCGATCGTATCACAGACGACATTGCCATCGAGTGATCTCTCTACAATAGAGAAGACGCAGAAGTGTAATTACGTGCTCACCTTCCTCGACCTCGAAGCTCATGCCAAACTCTAAAATGTGGGGTCCGAAGCCCTCGAAAACCCGTAGACCATGGCCCTTGTAAACTTTGCCTTCTCTGTCTTCTTTGGCGTTGGTCCATCGAAGTATCTCAGGTGCCATACTGCTGGCGTCCTCACACGTAGCTGCCACCTTGGTTTTGCCCGTCATTCTGCGCTTTCTGCTGCTGTGCGTCTCGAGCATATCGTATATCTCGGTGTTGAATGGTACGACTGATGTAAGGAACAGCGCACGGGAGACACGACATTCAAATTCCCTACTGACCAACCGCATGGACTTGACATCATCGCGTGAGAGATAGCCCGCAATCATTTCGAATATCTCCACAGGGATTTGGTCTTTCGGCCAACTCAGAGTCGGAAGACTTACGGTGTCCATTGCTTTGCGCTGCGTAGGACTGGACAGAATTCTGAGCAACGCCGGGGAATCGCCGGAGTACATTGAGTAAGAGCGTTTTGTATGTTGCACTCTGCAAAGCCGGAGATACTTTGCTTGGACTCTGAAGAGGTCGCACGACGTAACATCAGAACCCCCGATCTGATAGATGAAAAGCGCCAGCGGGCCAATCGGCCGCACCGGCTGCCTGATCAGGCTTGCGATCTGCTCGCGCAATCTGCTTCGAGTCATCGGGGCGTTGTTCGGTACTGGTCGCCGCTCGGGAAGATCAACAACCGTCAGGGTGGGAGCAACAACCGGATGGAAGATACCACTTGGAGTCTGAAGGGGCGTCGGTGCTACTGAGCTTGTTGGCGTGTAGAACTCATCGAAATCCCCAATCCAGTCATGGTTTGAGTTTGTAGAATCCATGATGTCTTCCAAACTGATGAAGGTTCCACCGCCCGAAGTGAGAGCCATTGTGGTTCTGGTGGAGGGCGAGTAGTCATTGATGATGACCGGCTTATGCGGTGATAGGAAGTGCGGTCGCGACGTCGCATTGGAAGGCCTGAACGGTGTCGCGTGAGGATTCAATTGTCTGGGGTTGGGAGGCGAGACTCGGTTCCCGCCTGAGTCCGGGCTGGGAATTACAACACCGTAACCCGAATCTTGCTGCAAAACAGTGTGTTGCTCATCGTGGTCGACATCCTCTTCTAAGCTAACAACGCTCTCGTTCTCCTGTCCCTCCTGCGCATGACACCTTGTAAGTGGAGAAAAACCAAGTGTTGAGGATGTCCAACAACTCACACTGTCACTGCGGTAGTCTCTAGTGAGGCCGGGCACACCGTAGGCATGAGATGGGTCGTTCAGGCTGTCACCCTGGACCGGCAATGCGAAGTTGAGATCCATGAGGATTTAGTTCTATGCGCCGGATGGGAAGTTGGGAGAGAGGTTGTGTTGCGCATACGCAATCAATTCGATGACACGTAGTGGGCGCATGCAAATTGCGCTTGCAGTGTCAAGAGGAGTAGAAGTGAAGGCCAAGGTAAGGGAGACGTCAAGCAGCGACAGCTCCAATAAGGTATTTTGCAGGTGCTCGGGCAGCGGTACGGGAGATCCAAAGCTAACGTAGGGCTGGAATCTGTCGCGGGGTCGGCGCCGGAGCGACCATCCCTGATCTGCATCTACCAAGGTTGCTTAGCGCATCTGTAACCTGACCTCAATGAATCACAGAATGGCATTTCTCAGCACCCTCACTACTCTACGGGCTTTCGTGCATGTCAACAGCGCATCGTTACGGCACACCAATCTGAACCATCAGTGCGGCATATACTCTATTCCAAGGCAGCTCTCATAACAAGTCCTCAAAGCGCCAGGACATGTCGCTAGTGTGCACAAATCTAAGAGCAAAGGTTCTTGACTCCAGCATGATACAATACATGCTTTAACATAAACAGCGGCTCCAGACAACGACCATATCAGCGTTGGGAACAACCTTGAAGTTTTCGACGGTCGGCTCGACCCAGAAACCTCACGGCATTAGACAGGCCTGAGGAGGGGAAGTCAAGCCGGATATCGACACCCGGATGTGATTAAAAGGATAAAACGTGGGCGTAGTAGGGTTCTGCAACTGAAGAGGTTCCTCAGTGTTGGCTGCCACTACCACTGAGCATAGTAGATTTCGTGGGCCACTATTCCATTACACTTCCTGCTGTTATGGCGACTTCCGCTAGAGTCGCAATCGTCACCGGAGCGTCCGTAAGTCTTTACTAAGACGTCGATCATGAGAGGCACTCAGATTGATATGATGTCCGCAGTCCGGGATGGGAGAAGGTCTGGCACGCGATCTAGTAAGTCGAGGATGGAAAGTAGCCATGGCCGACCTTCAGCGCAACGAACCTCTGGAACAAGAGCTTGGATCACACGCGGACTTCTTTGAGTGCAATGTCGCAGACTACGATAGTCAAGTAGGCATGTTCCAAGCGGTGTGGGTGAAGCATGGCCGCATCGACGCAGTACGCAACCTATGCATCACCGTATATCGGACCGAATCTGAATACAGTAGCTTTGTGCGAACGCTGGAATTGTGGACCGTAGCTCCCTCTACATACTGGATTATCGGAATTCTGAAGAGTAGATCTCCCGCTGCAGTACTAAGGTTCTAGCAGAGTGACACACTAAATGTTTCAGGATTCCTCCAAAACCGGACACACTGTGTACGGATGTCGATTATAAGGGCGTTCTGTATGGCACTCAACTAGCGATTCACTTCATGCGGCGCAATCCGTCACCCGGAGGCTGTATTGTTGCCACCGCCAGCGTCGCCGCTCTCTATCCTCATCCAAGTTACCCAGAATATTGCGGAGCTAAAGCAGCTGTTGGTCTCCGCCAGAGACGCACCGATCTAAGTGCACATCTAACGCTTCATTCTAGGTGATGAATTTTGTGAGATGTGTGGCACCCGTTCTGAAAGTGGTATGAGGCCGTTTGCTCGAGCTTTCAAGGCATTCATTTAACGTCTTTCCAGAAGGAGAACATCAGAATCAACGCAGTTCTTCCTGGCATCGTTCCCACAAAAATTCTTCCACAGGCCATGATAGATGCCGTAGCTCCAGAATGGTAATCTGATCATAGCTGATCACAAAGATAACGTTTCGTGCTGACTAGTCTTCACAGTCTGACTCCAGTGTCGACCATCACCGCGGCATACAACATGTTCCTCGAAGACGAGTCTCTGACTGGACAAGCAGTTGAGTGTTCGGCTGACAAACACCTATTCTCTCACCAGCCAGAGTTTTTGGATGGTGCTATATCGAAGCGGGCAGTGACCTGCTGGGATCCTTTGTTCAAGATGTTGCATTATGAGGATTCTGGGCTACCTGAAGCCATCCCCTGATATAAAGCTGGGATTGAGAATGATAGCTCTTGAGACACATGACGATTTTTCCGACGCAGTCAAGAGGATAATAGTTTCATCACCGCGCACAACCCGACAAAATGAGGCGTACTTCGTCCGAAATACCGTGACCCAAGTTACACTTTTCTTCTGAATGGCTGTTTCAGTGCCATGGCGAGCGTCAGTCGCAGAGGTCTGGTTCGGCACTAATGCCTAGCTGTCATTTGTGTCTCTGCTCTAGTTCTGTGATTCTCAGTATCAAGTCTGCAGACTCAGCTTTGACCAAGTGGTTTGCATGTTCTACACGTCCATACTACTACTGTTGACAGAACACTAATGTCACAGGTCCGTCATAGAATTGTTCAAGAACTTGTTTCTCGCGATCCAGCTTCTGATCTTCTTTCCGAAAACCCACAGCGGTACTGTCAAGGCGCACACAGCCAAGAAGCATGCTCCAAGGATGTTGAAGACTGCGAGCGCACCCTGCTCGAGCAGCCAGTCATTGACGAAGTAGGTGAGTCTAAACGTGAGGAGATCACGTGCGTTGACTGCGATCTCCGGTATCGGCAGCGTTCTCAGAACCAGCAGCACTGGGTATCGCTCTCGCTGTATGATAGTTGGTCGTACACGGAGTGCAGTTGCTTCGCCATCTGTCTAAAGCAGTCGTAGAGCCTGAACATGCTTCAATCATGCTCCGCCTCCAAAGCCTCAATGATCTCCTCATAGACCGTGTACGCATGAGTCTCGGCGTCATGGTTCAATAGCCATATTTCTCTTTTCAGCTTGACAGTCTCCGGGTTCTCCTTCAATTTGGCGAAATCCGTTTTGTGCCACTTGTCTCTAGTCATCTCTCCAGTCTTCTGCGCAGCTCGAACCCGGTCATACCGGATTCGCTGATACGCCTTCAATACTAGCGGAGCTTGTTCCTTCCCACTCAATTGCAGGCAAACAGCGATGGTGGCGCCGTCTTCCATGGCCTGTGAAGCACCTTGTATGGAGGTAGGAAGGAACGGGTGCGCAGCGTCACCTACGAGGGCTATCCGGTGCTTTGGAGACAACCAGGTCGGCAGAGGATCTCGATAGACGAGCTTCCAATCTACAAGTTTCTCGGGGGGCGTTGCCAGCACAATGGCATGGACGGCTGGGTCCCAGCCTTTCAGGACGTTGAGGGCATCAGCACGATCGCCAGGAGTTGACCAGCTTTCTTCGACGTCCCGATCATCCTGATGAGACGTCAGTTAGCGTGCTAGGTATATTGCACGAGAGGTCTGATTCACCTTGTGCGTGCAGACCCAACTAAACTCTTTCCCATTCTTGATGGATGCCGCAAGGAAATGGATATGAGGCCCAAGCCATCCTGTATGTGTGTCTTCATTGACGACCAGCTCTGCGGTCAAGGGAATCTTCGCTAAATCGTCCGACATCATCCAGGCCCGATAGACGGCATATCCAGACGACTTGGGCTTGTCCTCGAAACCAAGCGCGGTCGTCCTAGCTTTTGACCGGACACCATCGGCTGCCAAAACGACATCGCCTGTGATCCGCTCGCCGTTCGATACGACCCCAGCACTGCTCTCATCTTCGAAGTAGTCCGTCACCTTTTGACCTAGCCTGATTTCGATACCCAAACTCAAGGCATGCTGATACAAAATCTTGTGTATCTCGCCCCTGCGCCCATTGAACCTTTTCCCGAAATTCTCCTCACTGTCCCAGTACTGTGTATAGATGTCTTCTCCAGGATATGTTCTATAGCGCAGACCACTGCTGACGTGGCAGATGGGGTCCAGCTGTACTTCGACGCCTGGCTACCGCTGGAAGATGCGGCCGGCGTTAGAGCCAAAGGAGATGATGTCGCCGAGAGTGTTACTGCTACTACGAGATGCTGCAGCTTCTCCTCTGGTTGAACTGCCGACAACACCCCTGCGGGCCGATTCTAGATTACAGGGGATGACCCTTGTAACTCAGCTACCCCACACTGAGCTACCCCAGACAAACTTTCGGCTCGCGGGTCAAAGGCTCCCGGCATGACTCGCGCAGGGCCAGCAGAACCGGGGCGGAGGAGTCATGGCCCTGCTGTGAGTCCGGCGTGACTGGAGACTGACGCTCGGGATTGACTGTTCAGCTACATGCCGGAACAAAGCGCAGGAGCGTTCTATATCATGTGTCTCGTAGCCTACAGAGCCTGTGCAGACACCCAACAACAATGCTTTCAGCCTCGCTGATCTTCTCCACCAACGGGCATCAGCTATGGCTGCTCCTGGGCGCCATCCTTGTAATTCCCCTACTAACAATCTTCTATGACCTTCGAAGATGGTACCGCATGGCTCCAGGTCCAACTCCAATTCCATTCGTAGGCAATACCCAGCTTCCCAAGCGCTCGCCCTGGATTCAGTTCCAAGAATGGTCAAGGACATACGGTCCCATCTTCACCATTTGGATCGGTCGTCGGCCCACCATTATCATCTCTGACCCCGTCGTTGCTGCTGAGCTACTGGAGAAGAGGAGTAGCAAATACTCGTCAAGGCCTCGCATGGTAGCCATGGGTGAGATCTACTGGCAGAATTCGTCGGTTCTCGTTCAGCCGTATGGCAAAGAATGGTCGGTTCGACGAAAGCTGCTACACCATGCCCTCACCCCGTCCGCGCTGCGACTGTACAAGCCGGTCCAAGAAGCTGAGGCTTCGAGATTGTGCTACCAGCTACTGCACAATCCGACGAACTGGAAGAAGTTGATCGAAAGGTTCACTTCGAGTGTCGTGTTCTGCGTCTCTTACGGCCACCGTATAGACTCTCTGAGCGCAGAGGTGATTCGCAAGCGTTTCGAGTTCATGCATTACTCTGCATCTCTCAACGTTCCCGGCAAATATCTCGTCGAGTCTTTTCCCCTTCTCAAATTCGTTCCCAACTTCTTTGCACCTTGGAAGCGTGAGATCCAAGAGAGAGGGCAGCTAGAGGCCGCCGAGAATCTCAAACTAGTCGACGTGGTGAAGAAGGATCTTGCTCAGGCTCAAACCAGAGGCGACGAGGATACGGTGCCAGATTCGCTGTGCAAGCTACTGCTCGACCTCCGCAGCAAGGAACACATCCCCCTCTCCGACCGCGATTTCTCCTTCATTCCTGCGTCTCTCTTCGGCGCAGGTTCCGACACTACAGCATCAACGCTCTGCTCTGCTTTCCTAGCGATAGTGACGCACCCGCAGACGCTTAGCACCGCACAAGTGGAGCTTGACGCGGTCGTTGGGCCGGACCGAACGCCAACATTCGCAGATGAAGCATCTCTGCCCTACCTCCGTGCACTCGTGAAGGAAGTGCTACGTTGGCGGCCAGTGGCGGTGCTCGGAGGAACGCCACACGCGTCCACCGAGGACGACGTCTACGAGGGCTATCACATCCCCGCCGGCACGACTGTGCTAGGCAATTCGTGGGCCATCAATCTGAACGAGGACTACTGCCCCAAACCCCATCTCTTCGAGCCTCTCCGTTTCCTTTCCTCACCCAAGGCGCTCGCCGAACTAGGTTTGCAGCCTGAGAAGACACACCCCGCCAGAGCCGGTCATTCAAGCTTTGGCTGGGGCAGGAGAATCTGTCCTGGTGCCGACCTAGCGGCCAACTCGCTCTTTGTCGCGTTGGCCAGAACGATGTGGGGGTTTGACATTAGGCCCATCGAGGGGGTGGAGTACGATATCTTTGCCTACACGGAGGGATTCAATATCAGACCACGGAAGTTCGAGTGTGTCATCGAAGTAAGGAGTGAGGCGCACCAGAAGGTGATGGTGCGGGAGCAACGAGTGGCAGAGGGGGTGTTGGAGAGATTTACGGCATTTCGAGAATGAGCGCTACTTCCGGGAGGGAGCCGAGGATGCCTAGGACTGAGTGGGGAGGTCTGCTTTTCCAGAACGCAGGACCTTGTTCGTGACCCCTACGCGGGCAAGCCGTGCATCTGTAGAGCCTTTTCTTGCATCTACATCGGCGAGAGGCTGAGCACGATCCTTCTGCTTCTCCTTCAGCGATCCGGATAGGTCGTGTCTACTGTAGCAGCTCGATAGTTCCAGGTACCCACAGTGAGTCAGGACGATGGTGACACAGCTAGAGGACCCACGGTTCTCTCTTACAGTGTATGATTAGCCTTGATCTCCCCGTCCCTCTTTCCAAAACCCACGTGCCGGGCTTTGACCAGCATCTGCTTAGGTGGACGACGTACTCGGTTTCGAACAATGCCTCAAACTGTAATGTACCCAGACTTATAGATATAAGGGTCCCTCATCTCGGAACCGCAAACACTTTGAATGGAGGAAGAAGCCGAGCAGAAGAAGAAGCTCTGAAGACTGGTGTTCACCAATGAAGAGGCTTGGTGGAGTGATGTTTAAGAAGGCTCATGGCGTTATGCTTTATCTCGCCGTAGGGAGTGGCTTGCGAGATCCTGGGCGTTTCCAGTATGTCGGGGAGAAAGATCGATCCAGAAACGTGTCCCTGACGATGATTGCGAGACATTCTGTCGCGATGATTTCGCCTCTTGCTGCATCAAGAATTGACGTCCTCCAGGTTGCGCTTCCACGCCAGCCCTCTTGTGCTTCCTGGGATCCACATCCTTCCCAGCCAGTGCGACCCTGAACTATGTGGTCTGGTCCAGCTGGCTGATCGCCAACTCTCCCATGTTTCGTCTCATACTTCATCCCGGACTTGCAGTGGTTTTCGGCAACGTGTTCTCATACGTGAAGCTTTCCCATCTTCTCCTCCAGGGCTCCTCCATTCTCATCGTCTTGACCTACTTTCTTCCTCTCACCAAAAGGCTCTCCAACAACAAAGCCTACTCCCTCTCCTCCACCTCCGCCATCGGACCGCGTTCCCAGTAGTCTCTCCACCACCCACTCCGCCGTCCGTGGATGCAAGTTCGGCCTTCTTACACTCTTCCGCCCCTCTTTCGCCGCCTCGTCCCTCCCAACATCGATCTTGCTCCTGCCTCTCGCCAGCGCCTTGAAGATAACAAGTTGATCTCGCATGTACTCACCCACACAGCCGTTACCGGCGAGCTCGACTACGAGGTCGGACGTCACGCGCGCAACCAGTTCTGCAATGGCGACGGAGAGCGATGTTACTTTGCGATCGTACAGCCAGTCTCTGCCAAGCTTGCAGTCGGTGGAAGTGGTGGCGACGAGGACGAGGTAGACGCGTTTGGAGTGGTAGCTGTCTTCGAGCTGCAGGGTGAAATGCGAAGCGTCGAGGCCGAAGCGTCTGGTCACTGCGTCGGTGAGTTTCGATCCCATCTCGGCATGGCTAGACTTGGGCAGGATGGCGGTGGCGTGGATACTCTTCGGTTCGCCTCTCCCGACGAGTTGGAAGGCCGGGAGGGATGCACCCAGCGTAAGTGGCTGGATGATGAACATTACGCTGCCGATCTGTGCGCCTCCGGTACTCCAGCCGCGTTTTTCTAGGGTCGTAGTGATGGGTGGTATGTCGATACGGGAGAGGGTGGGGAGTAGGACTTGTACTATGTAGTCGTAGGAGAGAGAGAATGAGACGTTCGTGCCCCCATAAATGCTCAGGCGTACTGGTAACCCAGGACAAGTGGTGTGAGAGGAGAACAGAACATACGGCAGCACGGCTTGGAAAGCAAGACCGATGCTGCCCGGACTCTCCATATTGATCTTGGTATGCAGACATTCCGCACCATCTGGGAGGGTATAGTTTGTAAAAAGAGAAGCATCGATTAACTCCGCATCGGGCTTGAAGGTCAATGTCTTGCTCTTCTTCATCGTGTTGGATGCATCGACACCGCAAGCTTTTGCGAGCCACTTCACGACTGCGAGATGCTGCCCTTTGAGCCCGCCACCCCCGGCTCGATTACCCCGAATATCTGTTATGTGGACAGGAATGGAAGTGAGCGCTGAGATGCCGAGAGCTATGCGGAGGAGCTGACCGCCTCCCTCGAGAGATCGACCGTCGAGGTGGACTGGACAAGACATTGCGGTTTGAGAAGACGTTGTGGTTTTGACTCGAAGGGCTCAAATACAGCTACACTCAGTGTTTTCACGAGAATCCATACGAGCTGAGAGAGCGCACATAGCGTTTACGAGACCACGATCAATGAGTTTTGGCCAGCACAGCCTCAGCAGACGAGAAGGGTTGCAAGCATGGAACGTTCAGGATGAGACAACAATGCAGACAAGCGATGTGATACGCGTGTGGCTGGTTGGTCTTTTGCTCTGACTCCCGAAACCACTGCGCAGCAACGACCTAGTCTCTCCTTTGCATGCAGTCGGTGAGGGAGGCAGAATGGGAAGGACAAACGATCGATTGCTCCAGGCGTCTCATGTGCTGTTTGAGGCCTCGTATTCTGTAGCCCGAGGAATAGTACCGTTGCTCTCAGTGCTTGAGCAGCACTCAGCTACGACGAACGTATGCAAGCGGATGGTGACATGTCCCTTCCTGGGACGGTCGTACGAATTGGACGCTATTCAACAAATACCTTCGATAAGTAGCACGCATACAATGGATCTCATTCCTTCTTGTATAACAACGCAACATTCTACAAGGTAGAAAGCCGAGCAAGAAGGAACACGAACGAAACTAAGAAATGCTCAGTCATTGTTGAAGGGGCTCACGCAATGCAACATCTATGTATGGTATGGAAGACGACCAGTCCAGGCGTCGAGCGCTATTCGTGCGACTCCAGTGTGGGTCTAGTGCTGCTGAGACAAATGGGGGTAAAGGGGAAACCAGGAGCCTGATCATTCGAGCAAATCCCATCCCAAATGCGAGCGCTATGCGAAACCAAGCAAGATCCGCCAATCTTTGCCTCTGTCTCCAACGCCGTGCTGTTCAATCGCTCCAAATAACGCCTACTATCGCATGGGATTAAGACCTCACTCTCCGTCACTTGGGTGCATCCCCCGGAGTCGACGCCATGTCTCCCGTCAGAGCACCATGCGGTACGTTGTCGGCCGATCCAGCGCCCCCGTTCGCTTGCCAGTTATCCAACAACCGCCCGACCTCCTTGAAAGAGACCGGTTTCGTCATGTACAGGTCCACCCCACTTGTGAAGGCCTCGCTCTGGTCTCTACCACTTGCCAGACCAGTCAGTGCGATGATCAGCGCCGGGGTAGCTGTCTGCATAGGCGTCAACCCCTTCCGTCGCTCCTCCTCGATCTGACGGATACGGCGCGTCGCTTCGAAGCCGTTGAGGATGGGCATACTGATGTCCATGAATATGATGTCTAACGGTGTGTCTTTGTCCGCGAGGGCGGTGAAAGATTCAACAGCCTGGAGACCGTCTTCGGCGCTGTGGACGTTCGTGTATCTACGCTTCTTCATGAACGTCTGCAGTAGGCGAAGGTTGACCTTATTGTCGTCGACTAGTAGAAGACGCGGCGGCCGTTGCGGTGTTTGCGGTGGCACTGCAGGCAGGTGTTGATCTGTGGCAGTCAAGACGCCAGATTGTGACATCGGCGAAGGTACGACGGTGTGTCTATGCTCGTGGAGCTGCATCTCGTGGCTGGTGGGAGAGATAGTCTTACGTGATTCTAGAGGAGGACGAGGAATGTCGTCGTTGGGAGAGACTGTGCCGTCGTTGCGTATCTGCGCGCTTAGAAAGGGAAACTGGTCGCCTTCCTCTATTGAAGAACCAGTACCAGTACTGTGCCCGCTGTCCATAGCCATCTGCGCATTGGCGCTCTCCTCTTTAGCCAGTGTCGTTCCCTGCCTGAGGACCGAGATATCCCGGTTCGTCGAGTTCGCCCCAACGAGCGTGACTTGCTCTACAGCATTGGTCAGGTCGTCAACGGTGGGTTTCACCTCTGCTGACGGCTCGACAATAACCGGCAGACTGCCAGGCCGTGGAGTTCCTTGTTGCCCTTCGTGCCTGTCCAGACACAGCCGGAGAGCGTTCGCGAGCTTGTATGGCCCGAATGGTTTCGATACAAACTCAATCGTGCCACAACCTGCGTACGTAGTCACAGAAGCATGTCGAGACGCATTAGTACACATCGCAACGACCATTGGCCCACCATGCGTCGCTGTTACGTTTGGCGCAACGGCAAGCAGCGCTGACAGGTCAATCTCGTCGACGAAGATAATATCGGCGGTGGAAGACGGTGTCCAATCAGTCATAACTGGGAGACTGAACCATCCTGCAACGTATCCTTCTAGGGTCTTGCGAACCGCATGTGCCGAATCATGTTGTGCAGAGCTATCCTCGGCGTGGTTCTGCCAGAACAGAGCGACGCTATGCCCAACAGCCTTCCGCTGCATCACGGTAACACTATCGTCTTTGTTCATCCGGTCTACTGTACTGCCAGCGGAGGACGGAGTGGATGATAGGGGTGAGCCTTGTATCATTGGAAGCGTTACTGTGACCTTGGTGCCCTGATCCAATGCAGATCGTATACTGATTTCACCGCCTAGCATATCAACAATGGTCCTGACGAGGGAGAGACCAAGCCCTGTGCCAGGAGCTAACGTATCCTCCTGCGCGAACGGAGTGAAGAGCTTAGTTTTCAGGTACTCTGGCGATATGCCTTTGCCGGAATCGATGACTGTCAGGGTCACGAAGGTCGGTGTTCCCTCCTGTGAGTCTGACTTGCGGGTCGTACTCTCGTTGGGCGCAGTTTTATGAGCCTCGAGCTTCACTTTGATGAGGCCCTTCAAGGTGTACTTCAATGCATTGCCGAAGAGATTCATGACCACTCGCCGGAAAGCGCCAGGCTGCGTTACGAAAGTCCAGCTCCTTGGCTCGATATCTAGAATGACCTCAACATCCGCTCGACGTTGCTGCTTGGCAACAAGCGTTCCGTTTGCAAATAACGTAGTTCGATCGCCGACAGTTCCGCGCTCCGCGGTCCGGCCACGAGCACTGGGTCCTAGGTCGGCGATCTCGACATTTGCCAAGTCTTTGAACATCTGACCAGTTGCGACACCCTCAACAACTTCTTCAGTGATTGCAGCTAGGTCGACGTGTCCATATATGTTCAAAGCAGGCTGAGACGCATCCTGGGTAGTAATCTGCTGGCGTTTCTGTTTGCCCGCAGTGCGCCAGTTCTTCTCGAAAGAGTTGATTTTGGAATAATCCAGGACCATGTTAATCTGCAATCTGTTAGCAACGGGGAATAGAACGAACGATAATTGAGCTTGGCACTCACTGTGTCCAAGAGTGTCCTCGCACAGCTATCAGCAGTGTCTACCAGCGACTTCTGGAAGGCAGTGCATTCAGTATCCGCAAGGAACTCGCACGACGCTAAAATTCCGTGTAGTGGCGATCTCAGCTCATGTGAAATTGAGCCGATGAAATCGCTTTTCTGCTGATCAGCCGCCAGTGTTGCCAAGCGACCAACTTCCGTCATGAGACAGCTGCAAAATGCGAGGAGATGTAGAAACTCTGTCTCGTGCGAGAAAGTCCGGAACTCAGATGTGGTGTATGCAAAGCAAGCAGACCACCGTTGTGAATTGACATCGAAAAGGGGGAGGAACATGATTTGATGAGCCCCTGGAAAATGCCTGAGTAATATCTTGACTTCGCGTTCTGACGGGGTAGTTTTCTTGTGCTTCCTGTCAGGTTCCGTGCCGGAGTCGTTGTACATCGTCTCTTCGCCTCCCGAAGAGCCTTCGGCAAGGGCACCGTCGACGTCGAAGGTGTAGAGCTTTCCACGGGGATGTCGACCAACAAGTTTGGACAAGTCTGCGGGAATGAGAGGCTGGAACCCTTCCGGATGAGCTTCTGTGGTTCCATTTGATGGCGCGTTTCTCTTGAGCGACACTGAGGAGCCTAACACTTCTGCAAGGTTGCGTGGTGCTCGCCTTTGCCCGCTCTTCCACTCAAGTGGAGTGCTGTCCCTGGCACCCGACCTCAACGCTACATTGGCCAAAGAGCTTCGGCGCTGAAACATGTCGACCCTCTCCTCTTCTTCATCGCTCGACTGTTCCCACAAGTCTAGAATGTCACCCGCTTCCTTGCGAACCGCGGCTGCGGTGTCCATGAAAACAACGCCACCGCCGTCTTCTAGAGCTAAAGATTCTCGCAGAAGATCAGCGGCCCGCGCAAATGTGTTCAGATAGTCGCCATCTTTCACACGCGGACTAGCATCATCCTCGGAGCCATCTTGAGAGAAACTCCTGGGACCTTTGCTGGTGGTCTCGACACCAGGGCTGGCTTGACAAGCACCACTCTTCGATGAGGCATTTCTTCTATGCCCATATGACGATCGACGTACTGAAGGACGACGGTTCTTTCGCGTGACAGGAGTTGCCGTCGATCGCTCGGTACGTGGCTCTGGTTCCGTTGGATTGTCGTTGACCGGTATCTGTCTGTGAATCTGGTGTTCGGGGTCTACAAAAGCTGCCAGGCACATGTTCATGTTTAAAGCATGGTTCCTCTCCTCTCTCTCGACCATTGTTTCCAGATGCGTCATGACGTTGGCGGCCATGGTTGTAAGAACTAGGCGACCGTCAGTATGGGACTGGTTTGTGAGTCATGTACTCTTACACGCTAGGGTCGCTTTGCTGGTAGGTGGTCTGACTTTGTCATCCAGTACGAACAAGGAACCAATGTTGATGCCTTTCTTCGTCCTTAGAGGCACGCCACAATAGAACCTAAAATGGGGCACTCCAGAAATGAACGGCAAGGTATTGAATCGGTCATCTAGTGAGAGGTCTAGAACCTCGAAGTATACAGGACCACCATCCGATGGGGGTGCCGCATTGATTGTATGCTCGCAGAGCCTGCCTGTTTTGGGAACGTTGATGCACTGTAACATGTGTCAGCGATCCCACGATGGTTGGTTAACAAGTTGGAGTCAAAAGTGCCAGCACGAGACATTGGCGACCTCTAGACCATGTGTGTGGACTTCTGAGATAGATCAAGAACCTCGTGTCCAACACCGTTTGGGTCGGTGTTGTGAACCGGTTGACATCTCTACGCTCAGGTTTTGAACCGAGCTACTAGACCCCAGCCGCCGTCGCCAATGTCCAAGTTTGGCACTCCTGAAGTTGACCTAGTGATACGAAAGATGTCTTTACCCCAGCCCATATCGCGTCCACGGGATTCTCATGCTTTGTGCTATCCAGCAAATCCAGCGTCTTTGTACTCTCCGCTACGAAGTATTGTATGTCTCGGTCGATTAAACTGATCATGCCCCGCTGCACGTCCATTCTCCATGCTACCAGTTGCGCATGTGCAGCCAGAACACTGTCCTGGACGCCGGCTCGTGAAGTGCCTACGGTGTTGCTCGGTGGTCGAAAGAACTTGTACAGCTCGCGCTGCCGGGCTCTATCGGTGGCAGCTTCCGAACGGCTCTTTGCCGCGTTGGTACTGGGGCTTGCCATGGCTTGGGAGTATGTGTTGGAGGGCAGGCAGTCGTATGAGACGTGTCAGTCGGTATACGAATAGCAGTCCATAGGAGGTCGAAGATGCCCGCCGACGCTGGTGAACGGGGCTCGGAGTTGACGACCGATGGAGGTGTAGGAGTATTGAGAGCTCGTCCTTCGAGATTCCGATGAGGCGAAACCGTGCATCTGTGCATGTAAGTCAAAGGTTGTTCCAGCCGTGGCTTCGGCCGGCTTCCATGGTGGGAGGTCTGCCCTGCCTGAGCCCTACGAAAGCGTCGAACCCTGGTCGCTTTCGTCGCGCGAACGCTAGAGTCGCCGAGCGGGACCGCCCTCTTCGGAGACACGCCCGATGCCTCAACCCGGCTTTCCCCTGCGCCGAACGTGAACGTGAACGTGAACTGGCAATGGAGTTGTGTCGTCGAGGTTGTTCCCGCCGTCACCTTTGGTTGTGCCTCGAGCTCGCACACAATTACTGCTGGGCTTCGACCACTCTATGGGGCTTGTTGAACAAGTGAGGAACACTTCGGGCGTGCGATTCTCACTCGTGCATTGGAAACAGCCGGAGTCAAGGCACACAGCCCGAACTAGGAAATTCACGACGATCGGATGTTTGGTCCAACCAGAGGGTTATACTGTAGCAAGAGACCGTTACCCACGGCAGCAAAGGCGACAGTGTTGAGTGCCTTGCCCTTTCCAGTCAATGTTCACTGAACACGGACTGGTCTTTGCCGAGCGAAGGTCTCCGGAAACCCATTCCAAGTATGACCAGCTCGCGATACTCAGACCCGGACTGCGCTCTCGCGTTTCAATCAGCACTGCTAAATGACTCTCCAAAACCAAAGCCAAAGACGTACGGCTTCCAACCGACTCGAAGGATGTTTCGAACAAAGATTGCAGGCAAGGATTGCAGGTAATGTCTTCGTATATGTGTATTCCCTCAACAAGCTCGAGGAAGCAACACGTGGAAGGACTGAAGAGAGTGTCTCTTCTCGGCCGAAGTCTCTGTTCTACACTGCAACAGAGATCAAGTCTGCAGAAGAAGCTGTAGTCCATGACTGTAATTGGAAACACTGCGAGAAGATAAGACACCTACTGCTGCCAGATCTGCAGGCTGGAAGATGGTTCCCTGTGGCTGCCGGAGGCCTCACTGCTGCCGCCATCTGCGAGTGACATAGCCATTGCCACGTTGTCTGGTAGCCCAAGTTTGCAGAGAGACACTGATGCGTCGCTGTGCTCTTGACCATGAGGAGAGGCTTCACGACTGCAGCGCCAGCGAAACCTGTGGCCGAGAGCGGTTAGTCGGCTCGGCCGCTCCCGAACGTCCAACTTCCAAGACCTCCGCCGTTGAGGCAGACCGCATGGAGGATCGCAACAGGCAGAGACTCCAGTGTACAACACCACGTCAACTCTGCTCGTTCATCTTCATGCCATCTTCTTGATCTGAACCCTCTATCACTGGTGACACAGACCCATCTCTCATCTAGGATTCCTCGTCCTCCACCTCCACAATGCGGCTGCCTCACGACTCCCTCGCCATTCCAGCTTTTCTCACCCTCCCCTCCCTCATCTCGGCAATCTCGCTCGACTGTTCCAAAATACTCGTGGACGGACAGTCGTTCAACCTAAAAGCACTCGGTGGCCCCCACTCCGTCCACTGGATCAGGGAAACACCCCCGAGCTTATCAAACACAACCTTCACAATCGACATATGTCAGCCGCTGAAGCGGACAAAAGACGTACCGAAGAGCAACGAATGTCCCGGCGGCACAAGAGGTACTCGATATTCAGCCACAGTAGCAACCAGGAGAGCGTGACAAGATAGCGAGCTGACCCGTCACCTTGTGCATTTACAGTGTGCGGCATCGAGTCCGACTACAACCTCGCCGACGGCACGCACATGGTGAAAGAAGTGATCCCGATCGCCGGCGACTACTCGACGTCCGCGCACCGGCCGCTCGATCCCTACTACACGCGGCTAAAGCACTCGGACGCCAACGCCGACGCCGATAAGGAGGGCCTGCGCATCGAGCTGAACGGCGGCAAGTTCCCCTTCGACGGCAGCGGCGGCGTGCAGCAGAAGGCGTTTGTCGAGTTCCTGTGCGATCCGCATAAGACGGGGCTAGAAGGTGACGAAGGGGACGGTCGGGAGAAGGAGGACAGCACGGACGAGGGTGGCGAGAGGCGGAGGAAGCGGGAGGAAGGCGAGGATGGCAAAGTAGAGGATGGTGGGAAGGAGGGCGAGAAGGAGAAGGATCCGGATGAGGGGAAGAGCCTTCGCTTCGTCAGCTACAAGCCCGAGGGCGAGCACGGCGTCGGCACGCTGCGGCTGGAATGGCACACGAAATATGCGTGCGAGAGCCAGAAGGACGTCGACGACTCCCCCCCATCCGGCAAATCGCCCAGCTCGTCGAGCCACTGGGGCTTCTTCACCTGGTTCCTGATCATGTAAGCCCCCCCCCCTTCCCTCACCCTCCGACCCCACTCTCCACATCCAGCATCTCCGCCCCGCACCCAAAAATCCACGGATCCCGGCTGACCCCGGCAAACAACCGCAGCGCCTTCCTCGCCACCGCCGCCTACCTGATCTTCGCCTCCTGGCTCAACTACAACCGCTACGGCGCGCGCGGCTGGGACCTGCTGCCGCACGGCGACGCGCTGCGCGACGTGCCCTACATGCTGCGCGACTGGGCCCGCCGCGTCGCCAGCACCGTCCAGGGCGGTCGCTCCAGGGGCGGCTATGCCGCCGTCTAGTATCGGTCGGGGCGTGCGGCTGTTCGGTGCAAGGTGGGGGCGCGCGGCCGCCTTTATCTAGCACGGGGGGTTGTCGTGTGTTTTTTGTGAAGGGGGGCTTGGGGGTGGTGGCGCAAATGGGCGGCAGATGGACGCGAGGGGGTTTCTTGTAGAGCTTATTGGTAGATGGAGCACTGTGCGCGCGCACGCACACACACACACACACACGCTTCAGCGGTCTCTTCTCACGTTCGCGGCGCTACCATGTCTCCGACGCACAGGGGTCCGACCGGCTGGCAAACATGTCTCCCCCGCCAGAAGAGCACACGCACTTTGTCCCCGCCACCGCCGAGGGAGCGATGGCAGGGTTGGGGCGGCGGGTGAGGTCTGTGTCGTCTTGCAGCGGGTTGACAGGCACAGCAAGCGAGGGTGAAGTGAGGCAAGGGTAAGGCAAGACATGCAGCCGCCATGGACGAAGAGCAGGAAAGAAGACGCCGGGCACGTGCGAGGAAGACGCGATGATGAGCACGAGCACTAGCACTTGCGTGTGTCTGGTCATGCCTTCGTCAGGCTGCAGCACTCTCTGCGCCTCCTCGACAGCTACGAGCTAGACCGACCACGCGCCCCCGACGAGAGGAGGGCGACCGTCGACACACAGCACCCATTCCATCCGTCTAGCTCCTCGGCGCCTCGCGAGCGACCGTGTCGGCCGACTCCGGCACGCGGTCCTGCGCCGAGTCGCCCCCGACACTCCCGCGGCCGACGACCGCGTCGTCCCTGTCGGCGGCGCGCTGGTCGACGTGCTCGGGATCGTGGGCGTCGACGAGCTTCGCGCTCGGCACGCCCGACGCGCCCACGCCCTCGAGCCCGGCGCCGTCTCGCTTCCGGCCGTGCAGCTCGCTGCTCGTCTGGCCCTGGCCCGGGTGGCCATAGCCCGTGTGCACGTCGGCGGACGTGGCGCCGCCGAGCGTGTCCGAGGCCGAGGTGCGCTCCGCCTCGGCGTCCGCGTCGTCGCTGTAGTCCGTGTTGGTCGTCGGCACGTCCGACGTCGGGTTCGGCTTGAAGGTGCGGTCCGCTGGCGCGGTGCCGGCTGGCAGGGTCTCGGCGGAGAACTCGGGGGCGCGGTCGTTCGCGGAGGCGAGGACGCCCGGGTGGTGCTGAGTGGCGGTGGTGGGTCAGTGCGTGCTCGGCATGTGGTGTTGATGATGGATGGTGGGTGGTGGGTGATAGATGGCGTGCCAGGCAACAGTTGTGATAGAGGGTGGGTGGCAGATGAGAAGTGACGGGAGTGTACCTTTGGACCAGGCAATGGCTCCGAGCCGTGTGTGGTTGGGTGGAATCCGCCCTCCTGGCCAGCGACGGAGGGCGTGTTCTTTGAAGCGCTCATGGTGGTGATGGTAAGATGGCGAGAGATCGATGGCTTCGTACGTGAGAGTAGCACGGGATGTGAGGAGGACCTGATGTATGGAAGAGGGACGAGAGTCGAGTGGATGTACTCGATGGAAGCAAGAGGAGGCACGAAGTATTTGAAGCTCAAGCTGTTCGTGTGAGGACAGTGATGTCATGTCGGAGCTATCTACGTAAGGGTCGCGATCGACTTTCTGCCTCTCCCATCTCGAAAGGGACGCGCACTCGCCGGGATGGGAACGGCCACGACTCGAGCTGTTGCGCACCACGATGTTGCTGCGTTGTAGCAGACTGGGCGAGGGGCGGCATTCTAGTTCCACCAGACAAGACCCGGCATGTGTGTAGAGCGCTTCGTGGATGTGTATGTGTGTTTGTGTGTATGTGAAGCTTCCGTGACCCCTGCTGCTGCTCGGAGCTTTCGGCCATCCCCAGCGTGACGTTCCGGCAACATTTTCTGACGAGCTTCCGTTGCTTCCATTGTACTTCCATTGTGCTTCCATACACCCTCCCTCTGCCTGCACCCTGGAGCTCGTACAGACAGCCATCCTTTCTGCTTCCAATACTCAACAGACAGCCTCCGCCACTCCTCCACGGAAACCTCAAGCCGTCGCTCGGCTCTCCCATCCCAAAGCATCGCCAAGCACCCCAACGTCGCGCTAACAGCTGCTATCGTCTTATCGACCCTCCTCCACCGTGAACCCTCCACAGCCTGGACTTCAACGCGGATAAGGAGAACTTGGCTGCTGCACCTACCGATCTCTCCCTGCTAGAAGGCTCGCTCTTGGAACGTCCGCATCGTCCCCGGCGGTGTCTCGAGGAATACGGTCCCTGCTTTCTCGCCAGCGACAGCTCCCCTGACGCTGCAGCGACGCAAAGGAAAGCCCTTTCAGCTACCACCCGGCAGCTTAGCGACCCGGGCGTCGCGATCACGTCCAGTGTTTCCTCGTATTCTCTGGACTACTTGTTGGAGTAGACAAGATCACCCACTATCGAGCATCATGGCTCAGAACAGAGCTACGGGGACTGGAAACACGAGCGCGGGCACCGCAGAGCGCGAGAACATCTTCTTGTTCGTCCCCAATCTGATCGGTATGCTCCCAATCCCACCCACAGATCCTCACCTTCGCCTCCTGATCCGAGCCCTTCACTACAGGCTACTCCCGCATCGTCCTCGCTCTAGCGTCCCTCTATTACATGCCGCTGCACCCGCGCACCTGCTCCCTCCTCTACAGCGTATCCTGCCTGCTCGACGCGCTCGACGGCTTCGCGGCGCGCGCATACGAGCAGTCGACGAGGTTCGGCGCGGTGCTGGACATGGTGACGGATCGCTGCACCACCGCGTGTCTGCTCGTGTTCCTCGCGTCTGCCTTCCCGCGCTGGTCCATCGTGTTCCAGGGCCTGATCAGCTTGGATCTCGCGAGCCACTACATGCACATGTACGCGACGTTGACTATGGGCGGCAGCGGACAGAGCCACAAGAAGGTCGACGAGAGCAGGAGTTGGATCCTGAAGCAGTACTATTCGAACAATGTACGTCGCGGGTTTGAGACTAGTGTGGCGGGCGCATGATCATTCGGGCTTTCTTCCACTACAAGCAGTCACTGACGCTCCGCAGAAAGTCCTCTTCACCTTCTGCGCCCTGAACGAACTCTTCTTCATCGCCCTCTACCTCCTCTCCTTCTCCTCGCCCATCCTCTCCCCCTCACTCCTCCAACCCGCCCCCTCAACCCTCCAACCCGGCTCACCCGCCGCGCCAAAGCCGTCCATGCTTTTCACGAGTCCCTGGTCCGCGGGCGCCATGGAGATGGCTCGGTGAGTGCTTCCCCCCCACTCTCCCCCCAAAACGATCCCAACCAGGACCCTGTGGAAATGAGAGATACACGGGAATGGAGACGTGAGTGAGGGGGCTAATGACGTGTGATTGAACCGCCCAGCACGAACAAGATGGACTCCACCGTCCCCTGGATCCTCGCCGCCGTCTCCTTCCCCGTGATGGCCGGCAAGCAGTTCATCAACCTCGTTCAGCTCGTCAAGGCCAGCAAGTGGCTCGCCGAGGGCGACCTCGAGCAGCGCAGGAAGCTGGGCCTGCCGCGACCCCTGCCGGTCAAGAAGGCGCTGTAACGAAATCGTCGCCGCCCCGACTTTTTCGCGCCGCACGTGCCGCCCATCCGAAGGGCCCCATCTACGAGGAAGGGGGGGACAGGTGCGAAGCCAAGAAGTGCGAGACCACGGTAGAGAGAAGTGGCCGTCGACGCACGTGGAGCCAGACAACGTAGAAGGTCCACCCTCCTTCCCCCCCCCCCTTCTCTCTCTCACACACATACATACACACACAACGCGAGGACCACGCCCTTTCTCATCAGACACACGCATCTGCACTGCTGCAACACCGGCGCCCCGTTCCCGCCGTCCTCCTGTTTCCCCGCAGCGTCTCGTCGGCTGTTGCCCGGTCCGCTGCATGGCGTTTTGGGGGGGGGGTTTGGCGTTCTGGTATGCACGGTGCATGGGGCGGGCTGGTGTGTACGTATGGGCCATTCATCCATGTCCCCCCTCAGGGGGTTCGCACAATCGCATCTAGTCGGCGCTGTAGTCTCTGATACCCATACCCGTCGCCGTCGCTGGATCTGGGTGGAGGCGTGTGGCCGCGCGCGTGTTGCACGCAGCGAGGATGCGGTGGGTGGGGGTCTAGGCGCACGGGGTGGAGGGCGGGCGGGCGGGCAGGGCCGACGGAGTCGACGTCGTGGCTCTGCTCGTGACGTGGGGGCGTGATGGGTGTGTGATACGGCGTTGCGCCTGCCTGTGCTCCCTATGCCATGCTTCCGCTCCGCCCTTTCCCGGCCCCCCCGTCCCCTCGTGCCCCCTCGTTCCTGCCCGTCTTGTCATCGCCCCTCCCCCCCTCCACCACCACCGCCTCTACTCCCCTGTGCCTCACGCCTCCTCACGCTCCGCACCCGCACCCGCACCCGCACCCGCACCCGCACCCGCCGCCGCCGTCTCGACGTGCCCTCTGTGTGTCATCTCCGCCCCGCCGGTCCCGCTCCCACTTCCGCTCCCACTTCCAGCAGCAGCAGCAGCAGAGCCGAGGCCGGCATCGACGCCCGTCGCCACCGCCGTGTCCTTCGGGTCCGCAATCGCGGTGGTGGTCCGGGCTGCGGCGGCTTCGCCTGCGATGGCCGCGTCCGGGCTGGGTGACGGATCGGCGGGATGCTGGCCCGCGGTCGCACTCGCGCTTGCAGCACCGGCGTCATCGTCGCCGTCACGAGCAGGAGCAGGAGCGGGGGCAGCACCAGCGCCGTCAGCTCCAGCCCCAGCCCCGGCCCCAGCCCTCTCCTCCTCCGCCTCCGCCTCCCTCGGCCTCGCCGCAAGCACCGCCGTGGCAATCGCATGCATCTGCGCTTCGGCCGCGCGCTCGCCCACGCCCGGGTACAGCGAGCCGACGAAGAGGGCGACGGCGCGCTCGGCCGAGCGCAGGCGCTCGCGCAGCCAGTTGGTGTCGCGCGCCCCGCGCTGCCGCAGCAGGCGGCGCGCCGCTTCCTCGGGCGTGGGCTCGCGAGCTTGAGCCCTGGCTGCTCCGTCGTCGTCGTCGCCGCCGTCTTCCGCTCCCGCACCAGCTGCTGCTGCTGCTGCAGCGTTCGCACCCGCCCCCGCCCCCGCCCCCTGAGCACCGGCGCCACCCGCCAGAACGACAGCTGGCTGCCCCTCCGCAGGCGGCAGCAGGCCCTCGAAATGCCGCCTGATGCGCTCCCAGCGCTGGCCGAAGACGCCGAGGTTCACGAGGTAAAAGAGGGCGGCGAGGAGGCTCAGAGCTTCGGGGGAGTGCCAGCCTTGGCCGCGGCCCAGGAAGATGTAGATGAAGCCGAAAATGCGCACGACGCGCCAGAAGTGGTGGAGCGCGCGGCCGAGGAGAGCCGGGATGTCGATGTCGTCAGGGTTTGCGGCAACGACGGGTGCGGGTGCCACTGCTTGCGCGGGTTGTGGCTGGGCCTGGGGCTGGGGTTGAGGGCCGTTGTTGTTGGCCGGAACACGCATCCCGTCTCGCATCACGGCGGCCATTTGCTCATGGAGAGGGTCGATAGGCTGTCGGCCCCACATTTGGGGGTTGTGGGCTTGTCGCAGCGGCTGTTGGCGCACCTGTCGCTGATTGTGCGGACCAAGCGAGGGGTGTAGCCACAAAGGTAGCGCATTGGGCCGCGAGTGGAATGTCGATGCATAAGTGCCGGATGGAGAGAGCAGAAGAGCGGATGGACCGGTTGGCGAGTTGAGGAGGTACACTGTAGGTGCTGTTGAGGGGTGGGTGGGCTCGATGGAAGGCATCGTCGTCCGTTGAGCGGTCATGCCAGGTGATGGGGTTGGAGCGAAAGGTAACGCAATCCCTTGTTGATGCGAGCTTGGTACGAAATCTGGAACATTCCTGCCGGCCGCTAGCTCGGGCGAGGCCCGTGTCGCGTTTAGATCCCTCACCATTTCGCTGATACGATGCTGCATGTTCATGACCGGCTCCTGTCTTTCCGCGTTCAACACTCCAGAGCTGATCAAGTCGTCAAGCAGCGTGCCAATATGACGGACCCCCTCTTGGAGAGAGCGGAGGCTGGAGGCCATCTGAAGGGGACCATTCGATACTGCACGCTGAGCCGTGTTGCTGAGTAATATTGCATCGCCCAAGCGAAGGACAAGAGCGTGAAGCTGCAGTCCTTGTTGAGCGCCCAATTCTCTGGAGCTGATCAGCGCGGACAGGCTCGTCCGAACATATTCCAGCCCCTCCAGAGTGTCGGCGAGCGCTTGCAAACATTGTGCAAAACTTGGCTGGGTGTACATGTTAGCTGAAGACCCGGACCTCCCCATACCTGGTAACGGTGGGAGACCTGTCGGTGGGGGAAGGAAGCCAATATTAAGGGGTGGCAAGTTCGGTACTTGAGGGAGGGGCAGTTGATTTGGACCATGACCTCGCGGTACAGCGACCTCTTGATTCACGGTAACAGTCCATCTCATGCCATTGGGTCCAGTGCCTTCTTGCGTCGTTGTACTATTGCTCGTGACAGGCATGGGTGAATGAGCGTTCGGCGTCGGCGGAGTTGACTGCACTGGTGGCGTGCCTACGTTGCTCGTTCCATCGGTACTCGACGTGGTCCCCACACCTTGCCGTCCCGCGGCTGCTCTCTGCTGTTGATTACGTGCTATGGCTTGTTGGAACGTGGCTGTGCTGCCTGTATTGTTCGCGACTTGGCCTCCTCCTGGAAAGTGAGGCTGGCCGGGGAACGGCATAGGCATCGGCGGGAATTGATGTTGTTGCATGGCGGCTTGGTGGTGGGCTTGATGTTGTGCCTGATGGAGGGCATGCTGGTTCATGTGCTGGTTGAGGAGGATCAAGTGTTGCTGCGCTATCCCTCCAGGCAAGACGTTCGGGAAATGGAAGGGCGGAGGAGCCATAGGCGGAGGTGGACCCGGTGGCCTTGCCCCTCCTTGCTGAGCTCTCAAAATGTCGTTGTGGGCATGCAGAGCTTCAGGAGGGGCGGCCCCGTTCAATGCTTGGAAGTGTATGGGAGGAGGTGTCGGTGCATTTGTGGGTGGACCAGCGGTTCGAGAGTCGGGCCTGGCGGATGGAGTACCTGGTGGCGCGCCCAACTCGCGCAGGACGAGATGAAGGGTATGTGTTGTCTCCTGCCGAAGCTGGGAAGTGTCAGCGATTACCATGACAGCGAATGAACGCCTTCACCAACCGCATCTGGGCCAAGGACGTCGGCCAACATGGCCGTGTTTGATGCCAGGAGTTTTCCTCTGTGTATTAGTCGCTGGCGCTCCACCGTTGGGGCCGAAGTCATGGCTTCTCTGATCTTGCTCTTCAGCTCGCCCACAGTCGTCGTTGTCGGCAGCGCCGCGAAGGAAATCCCTCCCTCAAGCTCTGGCGAAGGGCCAGTGATCTTGAGCTCGACCGTCTGCGCTTGATCGGTTGTAGACGCCATTGCGACAAGTCCTTCAGGGAGCTTTTGTATTGATGATGTCCAGGATGCACAGGATGTCGGGTTCGGGGCGTGGGGATGAGCGGTAGTGACTGGAGTGAGTTGGAACGAAGGGATCTGGAGTGAGAGGAGCCGTGTTGAGCTGTGATGGGCTACAAACGTCTTGAGGGGGTGTTCTCCAAGAGCAGGAGGTCTTGGTTGTTTACAGAAGTCTGAGGCAAGCTACGGACAGTGGACAGCTGGCTGGTATAACATATATAACATGTATAACATATATAATACATATATTACATATAAATTATATGTATTGTTCTGTCTTCGTGTACAGCGATGCCTGCTGTTGTCGCTTCCGGAGGTCAGTCTCACGCCAACGCTCTTCTCCGCCGACAGGGCTGCGCTCGCATCGTCGTATTGCTTTTGGCTGGAGAGCTCGACTCCCACTCGCACATCTGCGCCCACGCAACACGCAGGCTACTACTCGCCATACAGCACAGAGGTAGAGCCCCATCTCTGGCCTCGTTTCCCTCTTGTACATGCCCACACAGACACAGCAACCCAGCCATGGCAGCTTCACGCCTGTCTCGACCGCCCCGCCTCGCCTCCGCCAGGCCAACCGACATCTACTCCCCCATCCGCCATCCTTCACCCCGACACGTCCTCCGCCCCGCATCGCAACCCGTGCGCACTTTCACCGCCTCGCGCCGCCTGCTAGGCCAGCAGCAACAGCACCGCAAGGAGTCCTTCCGCTCGCGGCTGCGCGCCGCGCTGAAGCACACAAAGGTCGAGTGGTATCCCATACCCGTAGGCGTCGGGGTCGGCTTCCTGGGCGCGTTCCAGTTCTACAGGATCCGGAAGCGCGAGAATGCTAGACGGGAAGAGGAGGCGCGGAGGACCTACAGCACGAGCAGTGACGGCGGCGATGGCGGAGAGGAGGGCGGACGGCCGAAGAAGAGGAAGAGGACGCGGCCGAATGGGCCTTGGTGCGCAACACCCAGCCGTGTGCAATAGACGTCTGTACTGACGTCTCGCCTCCCCTCCCAGGCAGGTCCAAGTCATGTCCACGCTCCCCCTCAAAGCCGTGTCGCGGCTCTGGGGCCGCTTCAACGAGCTCGAAATCCCTTACTATCTGCGCGTGCCCGGCTTCAAGCTGTATTCGTACGTTTTCGGTGTCAACCTGGCCGAGGTCGCGGAACCAGACCTGCACGCCTACCCCAACCTCGCCTCCTTCTTCTACCGCACTCTGAAGCCGGGCGTGCGGCCGCTCGATCCCAATCCGAATGCGCTCCTCTCGCCTGCCGATGGCAAGGTCATCCAGTTTGGCACCATAGACAACGGCGAAGTCGAGCAAGTCAAAGGCGTCACCTATAGCTTGTCCTCGCTCCTCGGCGCCGCGCGGCCCGGCTCCTCGTCCGGCACCTCCACGCCGACGTCCAACATGTCGACCTCCTCGCAGTCCGCCCAGCCGAGCGGCGACCGCGCCCGTCACGGCAATGAAGAGGTCATCCGCTCCGACGAGGAATTCGCCCAGGTCAACGGCATCTCGTACACGCTGCCCAACCTCTTCTCCGGCCCGTCGCCTGCCGATGGCCGCCTCGCCGACTTGCCCACCGACCAGTCCACGCCCGCGGCACCCTCCTCCGAAGCCGAGGTGCGTGCGGACCTCGCGCTGAGCGAGAGCAGCCGGCCATGGTGGGCGCCGTCCTCCTCTCCTGCGAAACAGACGGCGCTCTACTACATTGTCGTCTACCTGGCGCCCGGCGACTACCACCGCTTCCACAGCCCGGTATCCTGGGTGGTCGAGAAGCGGCGCCACTTCGCCGGCGAGCTGTACTCCGTGTCGCCCTACCTGCAGCGCACCCTGCCGGGCCTCTTCACCCTCAACGAGCGCGTCGTGCTCCTCGGCCGCTGGCGCCACGGCTTCTTCAGCTACGTGCCCGTCGGCGCGACCAACGTCGGCAGCATCGTTGTCAACTTCGACCGCGAGCTGCGCACCAACTCGCTCACCACCGACACCGCGGCCGACCGGGCGGCCG
>NAJN01000420.1:0-23384 GCA_005059845.1 Cryomyces minteri
GCTGACGCGCAAGGAAGAGGAGCTGCGCGCACGACTGGCGAAGGCCAAGACGGCGGCCGCAGAGGCACAGCGCGGGGACGACGAGGCCGCCAATCTACGCTCGCAACTCGATGACGCCAACGCTGCGCTCGCGACTCTACAGCGGCAGATGGCGGAGCGCGACGCACGGCTCGCCAAGACGCTGGCGCGCGAGTCGGAGCTGCGCGCGAGGCTGAAAACGGCGCGGCTGGAGGCGGCGGACGAGACGACGATGCGCGGGCAGGCGCTGGAGGGCCGCGAGAAAACGCACGCGGCGGAGCTGCGGGGGCTGGTCAAGCAGATTCAGTACCTGCGGGCCAGGTGTGGGAGGGAGGAGGGGTTCAGAGCGGATTTGGCGTACGCGAAACGCTGGTTCCTGATGCAGGTGGAGATGTACAACGCTTGGTAAGTCGCTGCTTTACCTCCCCCCTTTCCCCTTTTCTCTTCCCTTCTTGGTTGTCTTACAATCTCTTCCCGTTTTCTATACTTTCTTTGCCCCTGTGCGCACTCTTGGTCCTTCGGCCGAACAGAGAATGGGGTGTGCTGACCTCCCCCCGCAGCAACGCCGCCGACCTCAACCTCCTCGCCGACACGGGCATCAGGCCCCCTCCCCTGGCCGCCATCCGCGAAAGCCGACCGACTTTGCGCGCCGTCGGCTGGATGGTCATCGCCAGCGTGCGCATGAAGCGTCTGCAGACCGAGTGGGCCGGAAACAAGAAACTGCATGAGAGTTTGATCCGGAAGCTTGAGATGACGCGGCGGGGGAGCAAGGGTGGGAGGAGGTTGTTAGAGCGGTAGTGTTGTATTGACGTGCATTAGGGTTGAGTCGTCGGCATTCTTTCTCGGGCGTATAGGTGCAGGGATTGGTATCCCTTTTGGGTGGTCTCTAAGCGGTCATTCTTTTCGTGAGATGCGACAGGAGTTGGGGGTGTGAGTGTATGAGTGATCAAGCGATTATTCTCTTGAATCGAAGAAAGGAAGGATGGAAGAAAGGAAAAAAGAGAGGGAGAAAGCGTAGTGCTTGTATACGCGAGGGTTACGTACACACGTACTCATGCTTCTTCTTGACTGCTTTTCAATACGAAATAGAGGGATGTGACGTGTGCAATGGCTTGAGGTGAACAGGTGTCCCACATGCCCAATACGCTTCCCCTGAAACGGCGAGAAGGGAAGCTGTTCCCATACCTCATTCCAAGAATGCCTTCCGGCGTTCGCGAGCTACCCGGCCATAGTCGAGTGACTTCAGTCCACACTCTCACCACCCCTCAGATCTCGCCCCCGTCTCACCATCTTCACCCTCTCTTTAGGAGCAGAAGGTGAGGAGGGAGGGCAGCGAGATGGGGCGGAGTGAGCTGGACTGCGTGGGATGCAGCGAACCGGCATACTCTAGGCGCTTTGCACGCTTAAAGAACTTCATCCTCAGGCGCCAGGAACACGCTCTGGAGGGTGGAGGGTGGAGGGTGGAGGACAGTTTGAGTACAGTACCGGTACCTGTGAGTGCTCGGCCTTGAGACACATTCCGTTCTGTCTGCGTCGTCGCTCACCGCCAAACCTTTCTGCCCCTGCTCGCGCACCACCGTCTTGAATTCTTCCCACCTCCGGCACCGCCTCTACACTCACGACAGACCCGCCTCACACTTCCTGCACAAGCATGGGCGTCCCCTTCGACTTCGCGCCCGACCGGCCCGAGCACATCGACGCCATCCTGAACGGCCTGGACCGATACAACCCGGAGACGACGGCCGTGTTCCAGGACTACGTGGCTTCGCAGTGCGAAAACCAGACCTACGACTGCTATGCGAACATGGCCTTGCTGAAGCTGTAAGTGCTTGGTGCCTCCCTGCTTTGCCATCTCCAGCGCATGTCTTTCGGGTTTGTATATATGATGTATCAACAACGTTTCCTATTACCTGACGGGGCACCTGGAGCTTGAATCACTCTGGCCCTGCATGAAGCGAAACGATATTAGCTCTATCTGAACACCACACTCCCTCTTCACTTCCAACATCGTCGCCTACCCACGGGGTCTACCTGCTGACGCTCTTCGACCAATCCGCCAGATACCAGTTCAACCCGCACCTGACGCGCGACGAAACAACTACCAACATCCTCTGCAAAGCACTTACCGTCTTCCCCTCACCCGACTTCAGCCTCTGCCTGGCACTCCTCCCACCCTCCGTCCTCGCCTCCTCGCTGACCTCGTCCGACTCGCTCGCCGAAGCGGTGCAAAAGCTGGCCGAGCTCTCGCGGCAGCTCAACAGCTGCGATTACGCCGGCTTCTGGGCCACGCTCGACAGCGATGACCTATATGCCGACCTGGTGGCGGACGTGGCCGGCTTCGACGAGCTGATGCGCGTGCGCATCGCCGTCACGGTCAGTCAGGCGGTCAGAGAGGTCGAGAGGCCGCTGTTGGAGAGCTGGCTGAACCTGAGGGGCGACGAGTTCGAGCAGTTTGTCAGGGGTGTTTGTGGGTGGGAGGTTGATGGGCCGGTCGTCCGGGTGCCGATGAACAAGGAGAACGAGGCCAAGGGCACGGTTGTGAGGGAGAACGTGCGGTTTGACCGTGAGTTGGCCCCCTCTCCCTTTCCTCCTTTCAGAAGACGACCCCCGATTTTCCCGTTCGGAGTGGTCAGAGAGAAGCTGACAATTCCGGCAACCATACAGAGTTCTCACGCATGATACGCCGAGCGTACGAGCAGCCCGCGTAGGCACCGTCTTCGAAGAGCCACGAAGATCAACTCCAGGGCGGCTCGGGCGAAACGTTGCTCCCTGTCCCAGGGTCGGAGTCACACAGCGCTTGGGAATGGCTTCTCGACCGCGGATCGTGACCATGGCTCGTGAGCACGCACACGCGCGTATCAGTGACGGCCAGTATGTGGTGCACGGGGCGTTCGGACCATAGGGTTGGTGGAATGGGGTTTGCTCGAATGTTTCCGAAAAGCCTGGTAGTTCGTAGCAGCGTCGAGCCCGACAGCTCCGGTAGACGGCATGTCCGTAGATCTGTGCGCACTGCCATGTCCCAAACCGATGGTGAATCATTGGCACACGTCTCTCATTCAGTCAGTGCCACGAGATGAGATCGTTTGGGACAGCGTGCATACACAGGTCATGGGTACGGCTACAGCTGCAGCTACAGCTGCAGCACAATCCATCGCCCGACCGCTTTCTCAGTCCACCACCACCCCACCCCACCCTCCAACCCGTCACACTACCGCCTCCCCCCAACCTCCTCCCACTGCACGCCCACCCACTCCTCCAAATACCCCACCTCCCCGGCCTTCTGCCCCTTGGGCGCGCAATCGCTGCCGCAGACGCCCAACAGTACCGTGCCCCACTCCATGCCCTCCAGCCCCGTCTCGTGCGCCTCGAGCTCCGAAATGGCGTGCGGCGTCAGCTGCAGCTCGAAGACGCGGGGCGCGGCACAGTTGGCGCAGGGCGGGACGGGGAGGGCGTTGGCGGGGATGTGGGAGGGGCGCGAGAGCAGGCTGCCGACGGCGTCGGTCGTCGAGTACAGCAGCGGCCGGCCGCGGAACTCGTAGCGCAGGACCTGCGTCGGGTTGTCGGCGATGCGGTCGGCGAATTTCTGGAAGGTCGTGTCGAGGGATGACTCGAAGGTGTCCTTGTCGTCGCGCGTGTTGCTGCTGCTGTTGCTGTTGGCGTCGACGTCCATGTCCGTGTCCATATCGAGGCGAACGTTTTGCGGCACCGTAGGGGCACGGGGGGAGAGGGTTTCGTAGTCGGCGTCAAGATGGTAGGACGGGTAGGCCGTGGGGAAGGAGGATTGCGGCGGCCAGGGTTCGGTGGTCGTGGGTGGTGAGGGTGGAGGGGACGGTGAGGGGAGTGAGATGCGGACTTTCTGAGCGAAGGTTTCGGGGAGGGAGGATGCCGTAGGGCTAGGTTGCGGCGGCGCTGCGGCCGCAGGGGATTGTGGATTGGAGAAGGGGTTCGAAAGTGTAGAGCCGGAGGCCGTGGGTCTGGTGGAGAAAGGATTCGAGAGTGCGGATGCGGAGACGGAGGACGTTGCGAACGGGTTCGACGAGGCGTTGGAGACATCGGTGGGCGGTTTGACGCCAAACAGGGATGCGCCTATGTTGGACGGTGCCGGCGCCTCTTCCCGTGCTTGTGTCTGCGTCTCTTGTGGTTCGGACGGCCGCGTCTCTTGCGTGCGCTCCTGCTTTTGCGTCTTCGACAATCTGACAGCTCGAAAGCCCCTCACGCTCCCTTGTTTCCTGCGACAAGTGCCCCGCCGGCAGCCGAAAAGGTAGAGGCGTCTCTCGTGGCCGGGAAAATGCTCTGGCATGTCACCGTTGAGCTGTAGCAGCAAACTCATCATGTCGTTGCAGGCCTTGCATCTAGCGAGTGCTGCTGGAGGGGCGCTGGCGTTGTCGAGCCATGACTGTCATCCGGCTCTTAGCTATGTGGAATGCGATCGGAGCAGAGTCAGCTGTTTAACGTACCGGATGCCCGCCGAGCTGGCTGATAGTGTCGTCTGTGGGTTCTTGCGAGGCATAGCCCAGGAGAACGTTGGTCTCTGTGTAATCGTCTTCGCCACCGGAGGAGTCGCTGTCGTAGGAGGCCATGACAAGGTATGCTAAAATGTTGAATGGCTGTCCACTTTGCCTATGATGGACTTTCTACGGATAGATTGTTCTAAGACGCTTCAGAGAAATGTTATGGCTATCGATACCGTAGGGCTGAAGTGTTGGAGAAGCTCCCGAGCAGTTCTGGCTGCTCCGTAAGGTAATGGCCCCAGCAACATACTACTGCCACCACTTAAGGGTGAAGCATACTACTGAGGGTTCATTGGAACCCATGATAGCCTCTCAAATTGAGAATACACAGTTAACATTCGGGTCATTTAAAGAGCGAAGTTGAGATTATCAGGCGCGATGATTATGGAGTGTAACAAGAGCAACATCAAGCTCTGCTGCACCATCAACGCTCGAAATCTTTCAAGGCTGTACTACTCCCGTTACAGGTTCTCATGAGAGCAGACTCGCAGTGGCCATTTCGACAGACTGAAATCTTCAGCAGTGGAGATTGACTCTTGGAACCTGCAATGCCAGTATGTACAGCCGGAGCTCTCTGTCCTGCGTCTGCCATCGTGGTTGTCTTTGTTCTCTCGAAATCCCTGCAGATACGTCAAGATACAGGGTTGAGAACTTCTCAGGCCGCCAACTTCAACATCGAGCGTCGCATAAAGTCTTGCCCACAAAGCATACGAGGGGAGTGTTGTAACCCGAGCCGTATGGTCGTTATCCCTACACCATGCAGGATGCGGATAGATCGTTCCCGTACTTGCTATTCCTGACTACATTGTGACCTCGTATGTGCCGTGGTCGGAATATATCATAGAAACAGTCGTCATACTGTGACGTCCCGGTGCCGTGTGGGGACCTCCACGAAGGATGTAGGTTGCAGGACATTGGATTCTTTCGTACATTGAAGCGGCCCGTCGTAGGCTTATTCAACAAGGGATACGTGTTGTACGAGCGCGAGTGCCTCACGGTGCGTCATCCATCGGCTCGTTCTCCGTCTCGTCCAGTTCCGGCACAGCTTTCCCTCCCCACGATCTCTCGGCGTCTTCCGCCAGCTTGCGCGCTTCAGCGAAGAGCTCCGCCTCTTTTTCTTTCCCCACACGATCTCCTCTAGAGTTCAGCCATCCAACATCGAGATTGCCAAGCCCCCCGTTCGTGACACTGCTTGCCGCCGGCTCTTCTCTGACTCCGGCTTGCGCATTCGCTGCACCTCGCGCGCCCTTCGTTGCCTGTGCCACAGCCGCTGCGGCCTGCAGAGCTGATTGTGACGTAACTGCTGCGGCCTCAGCTGTGATCATGCCGGCTTCTTCGAGGGCATAGACTTGGCGACGAAGGCGGGCGGAGAGAGACTGAAGAGTAGTGAAGTAAGCGGTAGTGTTGGTTACAAACGCGGCTTTGTGCGCGTCTAGAGCGTTTGTGGATTGTGTTCCATCAGTCGGATCTTGAGAGTGACCGTTGGTAGCATCATCTCCGATACCGGGAGATGCAAGAGGTCTGTTGGTGAGCGCGTTGATGGCTTGACCAGCGGAGGACAGGAGCTTTGGGACGTCGGCGTTGATGGCCGACAATTCACGAATACGGTCAGCGGAGGTAAATATCTTCGCACTCATGGCGGTCAGTCGCGGAAGGACAGTTACCAATTGACTATGACATTTCAGAAGTTGTCAAGGACGGAACTGAGTGTGGATGGAGGTGGTCCGAGGAATTAGGGGTCCAGCGGGAGATCACCATTGCGGCTCTGCGCTAAGCGAGGACCCAATTCGACGCAGTTGCGCATCAACGACGTGAACCATCGACGCCTTCATCACAATCATCCCAGATGTCTGCTCCAGGGGGAGGGGGACCGCAAGGTTCTCGGACGACGAGCGTGGGGCCTTCGGGCGCGGGAGGACAGCAGATGGCGCCTCAGCATCAGCCTCCTCCGCCTGCTCAAGGCGCGCAGGACTTGAACAAAATCGTACGTAAAGATGTCGTTTTGGCTCCGTTCGTTAGAGTCGTGGATTCTACCAGAGTCTGTCTACAAGTGTCCAGAATACTGAGAAGAAAAAAGACATGGTAGAATCATGCGGACGGAGACTTGCATGAGATGGGCCGAGCTGCTCCTTCTCGCTTTGTCAAGTGATACCCAAAGCAATGCCAGAAGAGCCAGGCGCGGCGGAGACAGCAGAACTGTGTTGCCTCCAAGCGAAGGTTCTCGGCGTTTGGCAACAGCCTGCAGCTCGTGAAACATGAAACCCGCTGCATCGTATACATGACTATTGCCTTCGGTCTATTGCACTATTATTTCAAACTCTTGGGAGCAAACTGTCACTCGACTTTCAAAGCTTTTCAAAAGGACCCTCCACCACAGTGGCACCGAGATGGCTGATAGTGTCGTTCCTCAGGTGTTAGAGTATCTCAACAAGAAGGGATACAGCCGAACGGAGGCGATGTTGCGGCGAGAGTCTGCTCATGTGAACGCAGATGGTCAGCCGATAAACAACAGAGCTGAGGACACCGGGCTCACGAAATACACTCGAGCCTTCGAAGTCACTCACACCTGGATCGACGATAACTTAGAGCTCTACAAAGCTGAGCTAAAACGACTGCAATGGCCCTTGTTCGTTTACTCGTTCTTAAATCTCGTCGCCGACTTCTATCCGACAGACAGTGCGAAGTTTTTCGGTGCCTACAAAGACCTCTTTAGCCGCGAGCATGAAGAGGATCTACGAGCCTTGAGGAACCTCAGCCTGCCAGAGCATCTTGAGAGCAACCATATTGCAAAGCTTTATCGCAGTAACAAATACCGTCTCACACTTAGCAACATGGCGTTTCACAACCTCATCCAGTTTCTGGAGTCGAAAGACAAAGAGGGTGGAGCCGCAGTAATTAGTATCATCCAGAGTTTTATGAACATCGTCACCGTCGATCGCGCAGTAGTAGGCAGCGAGTACAGCCTGTCTGCATTGCTGAACAAAGGCAGAAGCGAAGATGACATCCCCGCCGAAGATGAGGGCATTCCAGGGCACAACCCGGGTTCAGCCAATACAGACGTGAATGCACCGCCGGTCCTCACCAAGCTAGCACTTGGCCCGTTGCCCATGGAGCCGGACCTGATGGAAGACGTCCGTGCGCAATTGCAAGAAGAAGACGAGCGAAAACCACCAACTCGAGGACAACCCTCTCTGCTTGAGAACTTCGAGCTACGGATAAAGCAGGAGCCTACCGAAGACGCACCGTCGCGTGACAGTCTGCCTCTTCCTGCTTCCGTCGCAAGGGACGTTGTGATGGAAGTACAGAAAGTCAAAGAAAACCGCGACCGGTTCAAAATCGAAGGGAGGACTGGTGGCGTTGGCCCAGGTGTCAGTGTGACGATGTTCACCTTCCACAACACTTTTGATAGGTACTATGCATCGTCTCAATTACAACAGGAGCTGAGCCTAATGTCTGTTCCCACAGCATCAACTGTCTCGAGTTCTCAGGCGATAACAAGCTAGTGGCCGCCGGCATGGCTGAATCTTACATCCGCATCTGGTCTCTCGAAGGCAAACCATTACCGTCCGTTCTCCCACCAGGACCTGGCGATCCGTCACCTACTGCATCCTCTTCTCGTAGGCTCATCGGCCACTCAGGTCCGGTTTATGCCTTGTCGTTCTCGCCCTCCATCGCCACCGAAGATCCCACTGGCCCTCAGGCTAACGCCCGTTGCCTCCTCTCTTGCTCGGCTGACAAGTCTATCCGACTATGGTCGCTCGACACTTGGACCTGTCTTGTCGTCTACAGAGGCCATGACGCCCCTGTATGGGACATAACGTGGGGTCCGTTTGGCCACTACTTCCTCACGGGCGGCCAGGACCGCACAGCTCGTCTCTGGAGCTCTGACCATATCTCCGCTTTGCGCATCTTCGCAGGTCACGACAGCGACGTTGACTGCGTCGTCTTCCACCCAAACAACGCATACGTCTTCACGGGTTCCTGCGACAAAACTGTCAGGATGTGGGACATCAACCGCGGCACGGCCGTCCGCATGTTCACTGGCCACACTTCCAATATCACGTCCCTAGCATGTGCGCCGAATGGGAAGATCTTGGCGTCTGCGGACGATGCGGGCGCCATCATCCTCTGGGACCTGGCCAGCGGCCGCCGGATGAAGCGCATGCGCGGCCACAGCAAAGGCGGCATCTGGAGTCTCTCCTTCAGCGTCGAGAGTACGGTGCTCGTGTCTGGCGGCGCGGATGGCACGGTCAGAGTGTGGGACGTTCTGCAGACGACGTCAGACTCGACGGCAAGTGGCAAGGTGATAGCCGAAGGCGGCTCTGGCGCTAAGATCGACGGTACTGGTGGTGCTACGGGACCCAGCGTCGCCGGAGTCACTGGTGCTTCGGTGGGAAAGAAGTCGAAGGGGAAGGATGTCATTGTCAGTGCGGATCAAATCAGCGCGTTTCCTACGAAGAAGAGCCCGGTTTACAAAGTTGCGTTTACGGGCATGAATTTAGTACTTGCGGGTGGGGCTTACATGCCCTGAAGGCCACGATCTTTTCGAGGATCTCCTGGAGTTGGGAGCAGAGTGTGTTTAGTAGGATGGAGCAAAACGTGGGACGAACGGCTAGGTTTGGATAACCATGCTGTAAGATATCCTTGAGATTTTATGCACTCGGTCAGCAACCTCGCGCTTTCTCAATTCGATCTTTCTCTAGAACAAACTCGGTGCTCCTCATAGCGTCGCTGGTGCCATTTCAATGCCGCTCGGCAGCGATCACGTGCCACTCCTCGCTCACCTTCAAACCTTCCCACCTCCTTTCTATCAACACGCACAAGCCATACACGAAAACACAAAATGGCTTCCATCCGTCTTCACTCTCGCTGAAGACTGTGACACTTCCTCGCGTCACCAGCCAACTGGCTTGTCGCGCCTTGCTCGGTACTTCGCTTCCTCGCACGCGTTGCAAGCGCAGTCTTGCTATCCGTTTCCCCGTCAACGACTGCCAGCTCCAAAACGTCACACTCAGAGACTACGTGGTTGTCGTGAAAGCTTAGATGTTAGTCGCGTCTCTATCCATGATCTTAGTCCACTCACGACAAGATCCCAGCTAACACGAGAAGAGAACCATTCACTTGACCCGCCACCTCGCTCCATCGAGTGTACAGTGCGTCGCAGCAAGCGCACACTCCTCCTACGACTTCACCTGTGTCAAACCGAGCCGCTTCAGTTGCGTCTCTCACAAATCACCTCGCCTCTCGCCGAGTCTAACGGTAAGTCTTGTCTACTTTGTTACACTACGACATGACCCTCTGACACAAAAGCTAGCTAGATCTTCGCCGCTCTGTTCAAGCCATGACTTCCACAACTTCTATGACGAGTGCGAAGCGTCTCGAGCAGCAGAAGGCCACACGTGCCAAACGAGCGGCAAGCCGTAACGTCGTTCGAACTTTGGTTCCCAATCGACTCGGCAGGCGTGTCCCGTTCCCATTCCTGAAACTCCCGGCCGAACTGCGTGATCTCGTCTACCGCTTCGTCCTTGTCTCTCAAGAGCGAATTTCCTTCCATCACGAACACGCCACTGCCGTGGCACAATCGAGTCAGCCACCTCTCACCAAGGTGTCTCGGCAGATCCGCAGCGAGAGTCTGCCCGTGTTCTACGGGGGCAACTGGTTTGAGTGTGGCTTGTTCTTTGCGTCCTTCCTCCACCTGCTCGATTGGTTCAAGGCGATCGGCACCCACAACTGCGCCCTAATCCGGCACGTCGTGTTCGACCACGCCGTCTTGCCCGAAGCATTGTGGAAGGCTGCTTCTTACCTGCGCAAGGACGCGGTGACGTGTGAAGTCCTACAAAAACGCTACCGCCCTCATGTTCGTCTGGCTGCGGAGTACAGAACAGCGAGATTGTTCCTCATCCGACGCCATCAAAGAACGAAGAAGCATGAACCTAGCGGACTCACTGGCTTTCATTGAGCCTGCTTAAACGTTTACATAGGCCACAGTACGACGAAGAGTGGAACAAAGTGGCGGATCCATCAAGTCATTATGAGGATTCATACTTGCCCTTTGCGGCTCGTGACTGTGCGGACGTGATAACGTGAGGACGTCCGCTATTAGAAGGTGACCACATCACCCAACATCCAGAAACACCGTGGACACTCGTGGTGGATTTGCAAAGTAACGCCAGCAGTGTGATCCACCCATCCCGACTGCGCCATCGGAAACCCGATCTCTCTTCCGCCTGCCCCTAGAACCCGAACTTCGATTTCACGACTGCTTCTCGTCAGCACCCATCATCGAGCTCTCCGGAGTCACAGTACTCACCACCCATAACAGCATTCTTCTTCTGCCTCTGCACAAAGTTCCCTACATCCTGCGCCCAGCCGGCGCTGTTATCCTGCAGCTTGTCCATCGAATCCCCCATCATACCCAGCTTCTCCGTGCGCTCATTGATCTGGCGCTGCATGTACGCCCAGTAGCCCTCATCCTGAGAGGGTATAGCAGCGCCGGCAGCAGACGAGGACGCGGCGCCGCGATTCTGGGAACGCCGCTGCTGCTCATCGTTGCGGGCTTGGGCGATCATGCGTTTTGAGGGCGGACGGTCGGGCCCGCCGATCAGGAGGTCCATGTCCGTGGGCGTGATGTACTGCGTGCCGGAGATCCACTGCAGGTTGGAGATAGTGGGGCGCGGCGGGATGGGCAGCTGCGGATTGAAGAGCGAGTCGTGCGAACGAGGGACGGGAGCACCGGTGCCCCAGACGTTGAGCATGGCCATCTCGGACGGGCCGGTCCAGCCTAGTATATCGCCGGATGGCGTGATGGTGGCATCTGCAAGTCGCCTGATGTCGAGGATGTGGTCGATTCGGGCGAGGCCGATTTCTTTGAGCGCGGGTATGGAGTACGCCTTTGCGAGACCATCGCGGAATAGTCCCACAAGCGCGTACCCGAGGTCCTCGTACCTGACCACAGCGGCAGCTTCACATGCGGCTGTGTCCCACGTCTTGTGGGCACCTTTGGTCGTGGCTGGTTTGAAAATACGGGCACCTGTCGGCGTGACTGCAACCAGTACTCCGTTCACTTTGACGCTGTTGCGAAGGTTGCCTACGGCTGTTTGAGAGGCGTAAGCTGGCCGTCCGGAGTCTGCGTTCAATGGAGCAATGTGGATGATGCGATCGTCCAGGGACATCGATCCCACAGGTTGGACAGTGTAGCGACCACTGGCCTCAGGAAGGATTTTGAAGGTCGCCAAATGTCCCAGGTTCGTTCCCACATGAAGGAGTATACTCGAATAGTCTATGGCCCGTCAGCAATGACTCTCCAAGATCCCACAGTCAGCGTACCGTCTCCGTCAACAGTCATGACCTGCATCGGTTAGCAGCGCCGACTTTGAGAGGACAAGCGATATCTAACTTACACTGAACTCCGTAGAGGTAGGCCACTCAGGCTTGAACGCAGTCTGGCTGTTGCTCTTTCGAAAACTACCATGCCTGTCCTGCTTCACGAAGTCGACTACTCTGGCGTTGTATATCACTGCAGGACCTCTCAGATCTATGACTACCATGCTGCCACCTTCGAAACCGGCAGCAACGAAGCCAACATTACTCAGCTTCAACGATGTAACGGAACCGTCGTGTTGGTCCATCAACGTGAATGGAAACAATCCATCCGTGAGACCAGGATCCTTTCTGTCCGTAACACTCGTCAGTGCGTGAGGAGTATTCGGTTTTGACGGTGGCGGCTCTCTGCCAGCACTTCGGTTATGACCCCAACGAAACACGATGACCTCTCCAGTCCGCAATCCTGCAGCTAGCTCACCACTACTCCCAGCAAGGGACATCCTCGTGATGTCGACATTCTCCAGGCGACCGACAGCGCGAGCGACATCGACTTGGAGAAGCTTCTCATTCTCCAGTTCGTCTTTATGACCTGCGTCCCACAACCTAATAGTCCCATCAGCGTGAGCAGTCTGAACAATATTACGACTCTCGAAGCGTTTGAGAGGATGTGTAGCTTCCGCGCCTCCTTCCAGGATGGGTGGACCTTGTGCACGCGTCTCGACCATACCGAGCCACCGTGCCCGATCCATTGGAGTCAGATTCGCGCAGCTGATGAAGGGATGAATGAAGCTCAGCGACAGATGGAGCTGATTTGTGGGTGATATGGGAATCCCGGATGGAAAACTCAGTGTGATGACTTCTCCGGACGTTAACAGAGCAATTACGGCAATCGGATCATGGCCACCAGCGAAGTGCGGTGATGATCGGGGTATCAGGCAGAAATCAACGACCTCTGCATTGGGAGGAGTTGGCAGGATTCGTTGGCGTTTGGGAGACTCAAAATGTTCGGATAAGAGCTGCCACGAAGTTGTAGCGTAGTTGGGCGTGCGGCCGAGCTCGAGAAGGGTGAGACCCTTCGTTGGCATAGAAGTCGTCGCTCCTCCCGCTACCAAAATCGCAGTGTCATCTGGGTCCTGGTTCGCACACCATGCTATGCGGTACAGAGGTTCCCTTGCCGACAAGGTCCCTGAGTCACTTTCAAAGCTACTGATACCCGCTCCTGGCTTGTCTACGTTGGTGTCCGTCAATGTCCTGGCCATAACGATCCGGCCATCCTTGGGATCCCAAATCACGATAGAGCCATCCTCGTGTCCGGTCAGAATGAAGGTACCGGTCGGATGCCATATGGCTTGGGTCAATTTAGGCCTACGTTCGAGGCTGAGTGTTGCCGGATCGGCATCGCCTCCTGGCGCACCACGTGGTACGTGGTACTGGAAAAACTTGGCAGGCTTATTTTGCTTGAAGGAGTAGATGACAGCTCCGTCATGATATCCTATCAACAGGGAGCCAATATCTCGGGGATGAAAAGACAGTGTTACGACAGGCATTTGGCGGGCTTTGGGATTTTGCTCCATCCAGAAGTTGGGGATCTTGAAAGGAGCCAGCGTCTCACGGTCCAAGTCATAGGCCAGAACATCGCCTGATTGTGGAATTTGTTAGAGAATATCGCACAGTTGTACTGCTAGAGAATGAGACGTGACAATAACATGTTTTTCTGAATTATAGAGAGAAAGACGAATGCTCTCGTAGCAACAATAGCTAGATCTGAAGGTTCCTCAAAAGAAATGGAGAATCAACAGTGACACATTCTTAAATTCTTGAGAGCAAGCTCACGTAAGGAAGAACGAGCACTCACCACTCTGCATGCCCAGCAGTGCGTAATCCAGTGTAGGATCCGTCAACAAGCAGTTTACGACCCCTGGCACGGAATGTGATGCCAGGAGTTTTTTGGTCTCCAACGAGTAGCAGGAGAGATCATGTCTCGAGTCCAGACACACAAGCTTGTCGGCGCAAAAATGCAAGGTCTTCACAGATGCTTTGCCTGGCAGCGACAGGGTCACACTGATCCGCTTCTGGCCAAAAACGTAAATCTGGCCGCGGCCGAATTTGCTGTCCTTAGTACCCACGGCTAGGAGAGATTGCACGGGATCATAGGCTATGGCTGAGATTTGCGAGTTGATGCCGTAGCGGTTGATCTAGAGCACTGGTCAGCGAATAGGCAGCTATACAGAAGGAAGGGTTTGGGTACTTCGTCGACGACGAAGACATCCGGACCGAGACCAGCGGACAGATCGTTCTGGATACCCGCCTGCTTGCCTCGCAGAAGGTGCGTCATTGTGTTGTTTTCTCAACTTTTCGTTCTGTCAACATTGCTGACAGTTGATGTGCAGGCCTGGAGATGGAGGCGGGCCGTTTTGATGATCGACGTTGCGGGAGGAATGAACTTTTGGACCCTGCGTCGCTTTCGAGAGCTTCCAACCTTCAGCGTCAGCTTCAGTTCTGCGGGATTGCTTCGTGTAGATAGATTGTCACGGATGCACCTAGGACACCGAACCACACTGTGTGCGTAGATTCTCACGGACAGTGACTCGCTTGTATTCAAACAGGTCAGCCTTCACAAAGTGACAAACAGGAACACCAGTGAAGATGCTAGTTTGCGAGGATATGACGCTGTAGATAGCCTGTAATCATGGCATTTTCAGCTATGGCTACTGACGATACAGTCCACGGTGACATCTATATACTCTTCCTGATCAAGTGGGTATCACTGATCCCGTCTCCGGCCCAAACACCAGACTGTCGCCTCCCAAGCACGAGAGGGTATCCAGGAGTGCAAACATATGCTTAACGCCAGTGACTAAACAAAAACCCCGTTAAGCCACACTCACAGCTCATGAAACCGTAGAGACGCCAGCTGTTCCCCAGCCCTTTTCAAATCTTCATAGTTTAGAGTGTACACTCTCACACGCATTTTGAGTGGTCGTAAACAACAGCCCCAAAGGCCTACAGACCCGAGAGGATGCTCTCGAGCGTCTGATGCTTAGAACTCCGGATCTTCCGCCTCTTGGTCCTGTGCTCTTCATCACGACCACGCTCATTATATTTCGAGGTCTTGAAGCTCGAGCCACGAACTTTGGACAGTGGGGTTCGTCGGAAAGACAGCACACGCTCCGAGCCTTGGTACGGGGAGTATATTCGCGGACCGGGGTTTGGCCCAAGTCGAAAGTTGAGTATGGGCAAGTCGTGGTGAGGCGTGCCTGCATTTGCACCCAGTGCTTCTACCAAAGGCAAGGCTACTTCATAAGCGGCCTGAAGCGATAGATGCCGTGATGTTCGACGACGGCGATCACGCTGCGGAATGCCATCGGGACTGTGAATGAAATGTTAGTAGCTCCTGCGACATGAAAGAGAAAACTGTGACGCATGGGTGTTTACCTATCTCCGGACGTCCAACCTTCCTGCTGGGCAGTTGCTTCATTTTTTGGAGTGATACCACACGCCGCTACATTGTACAAGACCAGCGCTGGGAAATCGTTCAGGTATGTTAGCGACATTGCTGTGACATCCTTCTGCTCGTACAGCGTCAGTACGTGGAGCTTAGAGAAGGAGCCTCCCTCAACCGCGTGTCGACTCCATGCTCTGATAACATTGTCGCTCACGGGAGATGACTCTCCATGCGGCCACTGGCCTTGAATGTCCAGAGCGCCCAAGTTGTGTATTCCCGAGATTTTGAGCAAGTCAGCGGAAGACAGAACGGAGTCGGAGATGGATAGGTAAGTGATCCAGGCAAAGGACGAAGAGGATACGTGTTTGAAGTTGTCTTCCAGGGGACCACTAGGTTTGCTGATGCCGAGCTTGCGGGTCTTCAAAGTCTCGTCTTGAGCGCCATACCTAGCGGCGAACACGACCCAAATTTTGTGGCTATCGAGGTCAGAAAGCACTATTTGCTTCCAGATCTTTTCTCCAATAGTCCAGGGCACTGTTGAAAGAGACTGCGCGTCGATGTTGCTGAGCTGCCGGGTGATTGTGCGCAGTGCGATGCGCTCGAGTGATGTGGGACCAGTACATCCCCTTCCAGGCGAGGTTGGTGTACGACCAGTAGCACGAGATGCCCAATTCATGACGGGGTTGACTCTGCATATCGTTTCGGTGAAGACCTGCCCACTGGCTGCGTCGACTTTACAAGGCCGATGTGGTGATGTGAAGTCAGATGGTCGATCGAAGAAGGTTGTGAGTGTCCTTCCCCTTCGCCAAGGCGCCTCCATGACCTGAGGCGTGGGAGACACGCGCTTATGGAGATACTCTATCGCACATCGTCTTCTTGGATTGATGTTACGCAGTCGGAGACATGTCGGACGACGCGGTTGATACAAGCTTAGGGATCCGTAGAAGCCGTAGCACGCCTCGTGGACGGATCTCCACTTCGAGCTATGCCACGACTTTCCCTCTGCGATCCAAGCCACCAGATCTACCCCACTGCATCTCTTCCCGTCCACCAGATTTGATGTACGACTCGCAATCTTCTACTCCTACGGCTTTGGAGTCATGAGCCTGCCACTCACAACATACGATGATCCATAAGAAGCCGAGCGGATTGATCTCTACCTACAACGGCCTGAACTACGTCTGCTGCTCTAGTCCATCACTGAGTGCGTCATCATCTCGACACCAGACCCGATACTCAAAGACTCCTCGGCCATGGCATGCAAGAGGCTACGCAACACTCATCAACGACCCCTTCTCCCGCCAGAATGATTGCCATCACTGGCCGGAGCCTCCGAAAGGCCACAAACACCCGACCCCATACCAGATCTGCAATCTGAAGAGAGGCGCGCCGTATACCAAACACCGCTTCTACGAGCTTGTGAAGCTCTATCACCCGGATCGCAATGACTTCACCGACAACATGCATACGCTGCCCAACCATGTTTCCAAGGCCACAAAACTGGAACGCTATCGTCTCATCGTAGCCGCACACACAATCCTTTCGGACCCCGTCAAACGCAGCGCGTACGACCACTACGGTGCTGGTTGGAATGGACACCCCGAAGTCGGGGCGCCTCAGTATGATCGTCCTGGACCGTTCACGCCCGGCAGCGGGGCCACATGGCGAGCCGGCCACAGTCCAATGGGCAACGCCACCTGGGAAGATTGGGAGCGCTGGTACCAGCGAGACGAAAAGAACCCACAAATGCCTACCTACATATCGAATTTTGCTTTTGTGTCACTCGTAGTGATGCTGGCGGCGTTGGGCGGCATAGGAAACGCCACGAGAGCGGAAAGCTACAGCATGAACTTCTTAGAGCAGCGGGATCGGATGCACGATCAGAACAGCAAGGAGCTGCGTCGGGTGCGGCAGGACACCGCTATGCAGAAGGATAAGGACGAGCGGATACAGCGGTTTCTGAAGATGAGAGACGCTACTCACGGGATTAATGTGGAGCAGGCGAGGGAAGAGACGTATAGGAGACTGCTTCCTGAGCCAGAGATATGTTCCAGCGAGAACATCCAGAGTCGCAGCATGGAGAACTACCAGCAGCCTGACCCGAACAGGTGACGAGAGATTGAGCGACTCCTTTGTTGTCCTTCGCCTGCAGATGCTTTGCTCCGCCGCTTCATTGCACCTCCCGTCTCGAAAGGTCTTTTTGGCAATATGCAGCTCTCTGAGCTGGTGGGCGTACGACCCACCGTCTATGCCTTCGTCTTGAGTTGCGGCAACCCTCTGTTAATGTTCTCTTCAACGTACTACCATGTAAATAGAGTTTGATCCGCCCGTGCTGTTTCTCACGAGGCGTTTTCGGCGCATTCCATGGCGTACACCTGGAGTTGGAGACGGTATGGGCTTGGCGAAAGGGTGCCGAAATCAAACCGTGTTGCACCAGCTCAGACACAGGACCTGAATGCTTCGATGTTCCGCGCCCACGGTGTTTTGGCTGCACTGCAAGTTGTGCTGTCAAGATGCTCAGTATAGCAATCGTTCTAGGAACATTGCGGATTGCGATCGGCCTGGGGACATGCAAACTCTCCTTTTGTAGCAAGCAGCGGTGTCTCGTGCCTGTAGCTTATCTCTTGGAACGAAACGAGCTCTCTTGTCGTGGTAACGCTGCTTCCGTTGCCGGCTATCGCTGGAAGAGAAACAAGCCTCCTAATACCGTAGCAAAAAGCATAAGATTTAGAGGGTCTCCCAAGAGATTCGGGTAATCAGCACCACTTCACAGACGTATACGTTCCGCAGCTCCTGCCGACTCTCAAGTCGTTAGGAGTCTGTGCCAGCGACCGATGTTCAAGGTCACACCGCTACGCTCAGACCTGCGTGGGAGTGATCTCACACCATCGACAAACAACACCACATGGGCTGCACAGAAACGCCTCTGGTACGCACGAGTGACAGACTCCATACCAGCCGACTACTCCGAGCGACGTGGACCTGACGAAAAGCACGAGCGGGAGTTTGTAGTAAAAGAAAAGAGACGCCGTCAGAGGCTGGCGAGGTTCTGTTCAGAAAAAGCTTTCGTGCCATACGGTGAGAACGGGTGAAGAAGGAGATGCACGAAGCCCATCGTCTACCCTTGCTTTGCGAGGGTTCTACAAGACGGCGATACCTTGGAACCACCGCATTTGGGAACCGCGAGCTCGATAGCAGTCCAGACGTCCAGTCCGCAACGGACGACTCCTCCGCTGCCCAGGCCCAGGCCAGCAACGCAAGAGGCGCGAACGATCCTCTGCGACAACTCAACACAAAAACCCCGGCCCCGGCACCACGCGCGCAGTACAAGCGGCACCGCCTGCTGCGAAGGAGCCTTCTCCGTCCGCGGAGCGGTGGTCTCTGCAGGCGGAGCAGCTACCAGTGTCACAGAGGAAGGAAGCTCGAATGTCTCATGCTCACGGGCCCAGCGGCACAAGGCACGCTGACTCTCTGAGAGGGCATCGGGCCTCCTGTACGGTCCGGAGGCGCGACCGCGTAGGACGGGGCTCGGCGCAACAAGAAAAAACGCCCTCGGAGTCTTACTCCTGTCGGGGGGGGTTTTTTTTGGGGGGGGGAAGGCGCAGCTGCAGCACGCTCGCGTCAAGGTGGTGCACGGGGTGGGAGACACGCATTGCAGAACCGCTTTGAGCTCCCCTTTCTCGTTGACGCGTGAAGCGCAGCCGCAGCGAGGTAACGTGACGTGACGGGAGAGGACGCAGTGCAGAAACGAGGAGAACTCGAACGCAGGTCTCCAGCGAGAAGACACGGATAAGACGGGAGGCAAGGAAGGCAGATGCGGCAGGAAAGCCGTGAAGATGGGGGGCCCTGGAAAACTCTTGAAGGGTTTGTTTCAACACAAGGAGACGGAGATGGAGGCTGAGGGGTTTGGACGTGCTTAGATTTGCTGCATCTACTAGTCTAGTTCAGCACGACCGGCCTTCAGCACTTGATGGCCCCATCCGTCCCGCAACCTGAACTTCCTCGCAAATGCTCTGCCGTATGTAAACTCGTCCAGAGGCGCCATGTTGTATCCGAAAAAAGGTATCTTTTTTTGTCCACCCGTCGTTTTCGTTCCGTCAGTTCACGAGTCGAAAATCTGCTTTACATGCAGGCAGCGCCGTCGATGCCGAGCACCTTGCCGTTGATCCACTCGCCGTCCTGGGACGCGAGGAAGCAGACGACGCGGGCAATGTCGATGGGCTGGCCGACGCGGTGGAGCGGGGACCAGGTGGCGGCGTACTGTGGGCAAGCAAGTCAGCACTGCAGTGAGATGATCGGGACCGGCCGGGGGGAGGGGCGGTACTGACCTGGTCGACCTCGTCGTTGCTCATGTTCTCCCCACCGGGGATGTACTCCTTGCAGACGGCGTGGTACATGTCGGTCTTGATTCCGCCGGGTGCGACGGCGTTGACGGTGATCTTCTTGTCGCCGCAGTCAATGGCCATGCAGCGGACGAAGGTCTCGATGGCACCCTTGGAGCCGGAGTAGACGGTGTGCTTGGGGACACCCTTGGCCTGGCCGGTGATGGAGCCCATCAGGATGATGCGGCCGCCGACGCTGAGGTGCTTGTAGGCCTCGCGGGCGACGAAGAACTGACCGCGCGTGTTGATGTTGAACACGCGGTCGTACTCCTCCTCGGTGACGTCCTTCAGGTGGCCGAAGCTGACGACACCGCTGTTGGAGCAGACGATGTCGAGCTGGCCGTAGTGGGCGACGGCGTCGTCGAAGAGCTTGATGGTCTGCTTGACATTGCCGACGTTGGCCTTGAGCGCGATCGCGTCCCCGCCGTTCTTCTTGATCTCGTCGACGATCTTGTTGGCGGCCTCGACCGAGTTGGCGTAGTTCACGACGACCTTGGCTCCGCGCTTGGCGAGCTCGGTGGCCATGGCGGCACCGATACCACGGCCTGCGAGTGTGTCAGTTGAGCTCAACAACGGACGTCGGGGCAGTCGAGGGCTTCACGTACCGGAACCGGTGACGAGGGCAACCTTGCCATCGAGGCGGGAGGTGGAGACTTCGTTGGAGCTCATGTTGGAGGTGGTGTTTCGGGAAGGGTGTGTTTGATTTGTTGAGAGATGTGTTGTTGTGTGGATGGAGGATGAGATGGCCAGAGCAGCAGCAGCAGCGAGGTCTATATAACCTCGTCGAGGGGAGATCTCCACTCAACAATGGTAGATGGTGGCCACAGGGGCCGCGATGGGCCTCCGCTACCAAGTCCGGCCCCTGAGCTCAGCAGCATTAGCAGATGTCCCTGAGGAGTGTTTCGGGGATTCTCTGCGGCTTCGGCCCCGCAGCGTGCCTGCATTGGGTCGGTGTTCTCGTCATTTGGGAAGTCTGTTTACACTGGCGGTGGCAGAAAGGGCCTCTAGCAACCGTGGCAACAGGGGCAGCAGCGGGGAAAGGGCGCCTGCGGAGGAGGGGGAGTGCTGGTGTATGTGGGCGGTGAGCGTGAGAGCGAGAGCGAGAGCGAGAGCGAAGAGCGAGCGAAATTCAACCTGGCCGTCGCAGCCAATGGAAGCGAGGGCGCTGGAGACACCTTGTTCTCAGCGACGGCGGGCAAGCCACGGTGGTGCACGACTCCAAGGTAGTCAACCATGCCAGGCATCCGAGAGCGAGTATCACGTAGCTGGTGAAGTAATTTGCTGCACCCAAGGTAGGTTTCAGCGAGAGTCGACAGCACACACAGCACGCACAGCACGCACTGCACACACAGCACACACAGCGGCATGGCAGGAACCCCGTCCGCTGTGACAAGCGGGTTGGGGCCCGGGCGACGATGGCCACGGCCAATCACTCGCCGCGCTCCACCGGACTTTTGCTGGCGGCGCCGGACCGGACTCGCTGTGCTCGCGTCGCGGCGAGAGCGAGCAGTTGCACGACTGCCCTGTTGCTCCGTGGTTGGTGCGGTCTCGGTCTTGCTCTGTGCAGTGGGAGCGCGGAGGGCGACGCTGAGCGAGTACTATTATAAGTTAAGGTGAGCTGACCTCCGCGTCTGCTGCCTCGACCGTCGACTCGGACGTCTGCTGCAGAGCTGACGGCGGCGGGGGGCGGCTGGGAAGGAGTCTTGGCAGCGAGACCGGGAGCCCGTATCGAAGATCCCGGCGCTCGACGGATTCAAGTCGTCTCGACAGAGCACAGCCTCGTCCGAACCCTCGCGCCACCGCCAAGCGACTCGAGAAGAAAGCCGAGTATGTTGCTTCCACGGCGTCGACGTCTGCGCAGTCCTGGAGTCTCAACCGTGTGACGAGTACAGCCGTGGTGCACCGCAGCGACGCGGCACGTCGCATATCCGCTGAGGTGAGACCGCGCGACAGCAGCTTCCGCAACGCATTCGCCGTCTTGCCGTTGTATGAACTGTCGAACCGGCTGCTCCACAAACCCGCTGTACGCGCACGCAGCAGTGGGGAATCGTGGGGAGAGCCGCAGCCGTGTCCCCATCGCCCCGTGGGATGGCGCCTCCGGCTTCCTCACGGCTGTGCAGAAACGCGATGGAACGCGGGAGAGAGAGAGAGAGAGAGTGCGTGGACGGCCTCGGCACGGCAGCGGTTTGGCTGTCGAGGGGCTGTCCATGGCACTCTACCGTGCTTTTTTGCCCTTGCCCTTCCCGGCCAACGCAACTGGGTTGGCAAGCGTCGAGGGGAAAAGACGGTGACGGGTGTTTTTGTCTGGTCGGGTCCTGTCACGCTTTGCGACCTTCGGGACCCCATGGGCAGTCCTAGCCTGCGCAAGCTTGGTGCACCGGCCGCGTCCCATGACACGCAAACAGGACTTGGGCAAGTGGAGAAAGCAACAGTAGTAGTACCTTAGTGGTAGTAGTAAAGCTTCGTTTCCAAGCATCGTATATAGAACCCAAAGATCCCGACAGTTCCAAACTTCGTTATTCGCAAAACCCCAAACAGGCCCAATGATTTGTACACTCTATGCCAACATCCCCACCCCAAAAGAGACATTAGGATTGTTTTTCGAACCAGGCCGTTGCATCATCATGGACACCGCTTTGGACGCGGAGAAAGAAAAAAAGGAAGAAGCAGGTCAGGTGTCAGATACCTGTTGAGCGCCGAGAACCTGCGTTCTCTGGTATCAGACATGGCGACGTTACCACCAAGGCCGTCAGTCAGTCAGTCAGTCAATCAATCCGTGGGCGACACCCTCTCCACAACACGGCCTTCCCCTTGGATTGTTACGAAGAGCATTATAGGTCGTGACCTGCTCCGTAGCCGGACGACTCTCAGGCCGTACCGACTGGACGTTCACCCCGGACTGGAGTAGCCTCGACAGCCGCTTGTAGGGTGTATTGGAGCGTGGCAGGAGGATGTGAAAAGTTGGGAGTGACGGTCGAGGGTGGATTGGAGGAAAGTGTAGAGAGGGTTCACGAAGACGAGGACCGGTAGCGGATCTTAGCCTCTGGCCAGCCTCTCGAGTTTGTTCCTGATACCGTCGGAGAAGCGAGTAGCGACGCCCTCATCGATGACGTCGATGCAATGCGACAAAACGCGGAACGCATGATCCATGGTGATCTGGGAGCCGTCGCGTTTGGTCAGGCAAGGAATGCCTTCCCGCTTGCTCAAGTAACGGACTATGAGAGGGTGCTCAGCGTGCAGGGCGTCGACAGCGAAGGAAGGTCCAGGAACGGGAAAGAGTCCGTTGGAAGGAGTAATCGACTCGTTGTGCGTTAAGCTGTCTGTCCAGAGGATGAGTGCGACCCGGTAGATCGCGCCTGACCACCATGGCGGTCGAATGCTCCTTGGCATGGAGCGAATAAGACGGAAGATCTGTCCACAGTGGAAAACGGCCTCTTCGACATCGGAGATGCACCTCTTGTGGATCCAGACTAGTTGTTGGTAAGTACCGTCGAAGCCTTCTCTGCGTGCGAGCCGTTCGATCTCCGGAAAGTTGGTGACTGCGTTGAGACTGATCAGGTGGAACATCACCAAATTGGCCTGCATCATGGCACAGATGGGGTTGACCTTGCAGTATCTGTCGGCAAGGTCATACCATCGCTGCAACATGGCTTGGACTTCCTCCAACCGCACTCTTGTGGACGCCGCCGTCACCGCTCTGGTCCT